>OU452220.1:16122945-16393171 GCA_911728455.2 Marthasterias glacialis | reverse complement strand
TATAATATTGTTTGACACAGTTCGAAAAATGAAGCTGTACCTCCATGTTTACACATGTTACAAGTCTGAACCCTCGATGACCAAGCCACAGGCCTTGCTTGCGTTAGGAACTATGTCAACGTATAGGCCACGTACATGTCTGAATAGTCGTTATGTTAACACGGGCTCATTCGCCCGTAGCTCCAGCGTGGGTGTCACTCACTGTCGGGAATAAGCCAATGTTGGACTTGCCTACCCAAACTGTAATCTGTTGTTAGCTAGACTTACCATTATGTTGGCTTAAATTTCTACCATGGAGGTCTATTTTCTTCTTCCATGTTTATACTAGTTCATATCACTTATCAGCATTGCCTAGAAGTGTTGTTGTTACACTACAGACTAGTCCAGTCGTTGATTTGACCAGTTCTGAATCTGGGTTCAGTTTTTCATGGGGACTGTGTGCGAGTGAAGTTAAAAACTGTTATCTTCAGCGGTAAAGGTTAAAAAATAATAATTACTTGCAGTGATCCAGAAGTGATGATCCAAAAAGTGATTGTTCAATAAAGGTTTTAGTGTATTGGGGCGAGTTTTTATTTTGGTAGAATTATCAGTGAATGTTGTTTGCACTGTAGTGTAGTTCAGTCACTAGAGTTAAGTTTGAGTCCAAGACCAGAGTCACTTGTTTAATTGAATTTACCAAAATAGGCAAAACAAGTAACTTCAAGGTTGTTTCCTTTAGTCCACACACAATAAAAAGGAGAAATTTTTGTTTCGACGACAACTTTTGCACATTAAAATTTTATTGTGTATTTTTGTTTTTTAAAATATAACACATAAATCATTCTGGAATTCTTTTCTAAAATTATATACTTAAAAAAGGGTAGGCATATTGTTGAGTCCAGTCCGCAGTGTAAAGACCGAGTCATGATGGTCGAGTCCCAGCTCGTGCCTTTTGTTAATATGACTGGAGTCGAGTCCGTGTCACTAAAAATGCCACTCGAGTCATACGACACTCTTAGTCAGTATGTATAAAACATACTTTGGTTTGGCCATACAACTGGATGATTGACTTGAAAAATAAAACAGCAATGGTTAGACCTACTCTGCTGGTGGAAGCTTGTGGGAAAGCTTGATCAGCTTCCCACCCATTATATTTCGATGTGATACATGTAGTGTTCTACACATCTTTTTTACTCGACCATCATTAAATGACCGGAAATTTGCTGTACATTTTTTCTGTTAATTTCCTCATTTGCATTATATGTAATATTTTTTTTCTTTGGCTTGTTTTCCCTGACACACAGATGTAAAAAGAGTTCACTTTGATGGGATGTTCTCTTACTGAAGTCGCAACCCTGCCCCACCCCCAGAGGTAATAAACAGACGTTAAGAATTGTATGTACACCTCCCCAAAAATATATATAAATAAATAAAAATAAATAAAATAGAAAATACACAAATAATAAAACAAAATGGGTTATTTGTGTTTTAAGTGCACAATCATCATTCCAGGGCCTGTTTCTGCTTTGATAAGACATTTACACGTGGCACATGCACTTTTTGACATGAAAGATTTAAATTTAGTTTGTGCTCAAGGTGGATGTCCCTCATCTTTTAGCTCATTCAATTCATTTCGTAAACATGTGACAGGGCAACATCCTCAAGCTCCGGATGAGGATTTTCCTGTTAGAAATGACAATGTGGATCATATTATGGATGGGGATGAGATAGATGAGGTTGATGAGTTTGCACATAACATGGAACAAAATGTGAACAGAGAAGGTACACTGGGTACAACTAAACAAACTGCAGTATTCATTGGCTCCATTCTCTCTGATACTAACATGACACATGCTACCATGAACAGAGTAATATCTGCAACTGCAAGTTTGAATCATGAACTTGTTAACAATTTAAAGAGTAAAGTTGTCCAGACTTTAGAAAGAATCGGTGTTGAAGAAGAGAATGGAGACTACCAGACACTATTAGCTGAATTTGACAATTGCAAGTCTCTTTTTGAGGGTCTTGATACAAGATATAAGCA
This sequence comes from Marthasterias glacialis, assembly GCA_911728455.2. Classification (NCBI taxonomy): domain Eukaryota; kingdom Metazoa; phylum Echinodermata; class Asteroidea; order Forcipulatida; family Asteriidae; genus Marthasterias; species Marthasterias glacialis. The sequence goes on along the minus strand of OU452220.1, from coordinate 16,391,148 downwards.
AGACAAATTTTTCAATGCACATCTAGGTGTATGTGACCAGGATGTAGTTAGAGTCAATAAGAAGGGATACCGAGGAAGAATAGCTTTGCCGTTCACAATTATTTATTGATCTGGAAAATAGGAGAGGAGAGAGTCCGTTTATGTGGTGTTGTCTCTCGTGAACATAATTTGAAAGTGAGTGGAAATTCATACATTCTCGGACTCATAATTAATTAATATAAAACATACAATTCTGACATTAATTATTAAAGGAAATCTTACAATGAAAATGAATAGTTAACTGTACAATAAAAGAACTACGGGAACGCACTATTGAATGTCGGCTTGAACAATTGCGTTCCCGCCAAAATAATGACAATGGCTACATTGTTGCTGCCACACCTTAAACTAGAAATCCTTACGGAAATACACATTAATAGCAGCAAACCTTTAATAATTACTGCAACTTCTATTAACTTTAAGATATATAAATAAATGAAACAGATATAATATAAAAACGATGTGAATAAATGGTGTTATATTTACCTGGAAAATAGGAGAGGAGAGAGTCCGTTTATGTGGTGTTGTCTCACGTGAACATAATTTGAAAGTGAGTGAAAATGTGAACGTGAAGCTCATGAGGGCGTAAGTGTAAACAGGTTGATTTGCATAAATAACGTTTCTAAAACGAACTGAATTGGCGGAAGGATAAAATGTAAGGTAAGTAATACGTTTACAAATGAAAGAAAATAGTACATTTAAAGGAAAAATAAGAAAACTCTGTGGGGTATCTTTATAACCGTCACATTGTTCCCCTCAGTCGAAAATGTCGTCTTCGGCATTTAACTTAAGTTCTAATATATACATGTACAAAGCTCAAAATGGTTTTCCCTATGTTGCCAAAAATTGTTGACATACTCTAATTTACCAAATACACTTACTGACTGGCCAAGACTTGAAGTGTATCTAAAGAGTCGGAGGAAAATATTCAACATAGTATAATACCAACACTCTGTTTGATTTTTTTTTTTTTTTTTTTTTTTTTTTTTTTTTAGAGAAAACATTAATAATACTGTCCGAACTAAGTAACTGTTACCGTAATCCTTCTGTGTACACTTGAACAGTATTCTGTATTACCTTAAATTTAAAGGCATTCCCAAAATCTTTCACATATCAACTGACTGTGAAATTAAATATTCACCAATAAACACATTGATATGAATATGCAAATACTCATTCTTTTAAATTCCACAAACCAACTTTCAATTTTCAGCTAGTTGCAATTCAAAATGGCAGCTGAAAATAAAGATTAATTGCAAAATTCTCAAAATATGGGGGGATTGTTATGTACATTAAAAATGACTCATAGTGATGCTAGCCTCAGACAGGCTTTCTTTCTAGTCGAAGCCTCTTCGGGACTCTTCCATCTTTCCCACAGCCGCCTCCCAGCTTCAAGTTTCGCTTCGTATGAAGTGTGATGAGCTCGTTGAGACTTAGTTTGGCCAAGAAAATCATATGATAGCCGATCAACTGGTTTACGAGCTCGCTTGGGTCTGGGGCTGAACTGAGGAACTTCTTCCGGAGTCTCAGTGACAGTTTCAGTAGACACATTCAATGGGGGTGTATCAGCCACTGTGTCACAAGGAGGGGTCATGAAGGAGACTTCGACAGGTGAAGGAGACAAAAGGAGTGGATCTGTGTCAAATGTCACTGATGATGACATTGGTGTATCACTGGAGGATACTGGAGGTGGTATACTCTCTTGTGCCTCTTCTTGTTGGTTTAGAGGTTTGTCTATGCCCAAAGGAATGAAGTAGATCTCTCCTTCTTCATCTTGACTGTCTTCTTCATGAAGTTGCGGTTCTCTTGGTGTTTCTGGTGTTACTTGTGTCTCTGTGGATTCACTCTCTTCCGAAGCTGCGGTGCTGGTTTCTTCCAGAGGGAGGAACATGCAAGGGGTGATCAGGTTTCTGTGGAGTGTCCTTTCCTTCCCGTCGTACTTGGAGCGAACAGTGCACACTGGCAGATCGGAGTGTTTGTCGATAATGGTGTAAGGGTGTGGTTCCCATCTATCGGCCAATTTCTGCGTACCTATTAGATGTTTATTCTGCACCAGAACTCTATCGCCACTTTGCAAGGGTGCCTCTCGTGTTCTTTTGTCGTAGTGTTGCTTCTGTTTGGTTTGAGCTTGATTGACGGAGTCACTCGCTGTTTTGTATGCGCGTCGCAGCCTCTCTCTGAAACCTTCTACATACTCCTGGTAGGATGGCGATTCTGTGGTGTTAGGCTTCAGATTGAACATGATGTCTATTGGGAGGTTGGGGTGTCTGCCGAACATCAAGAAAAAGGGCGCATATCCCGTGGAATCATGGCGAGTCGAGTTGTATGCATGAGCGAGAGCACTGACATATTGTTTCCAATCTGCTTTTTGTTCAGCTTCTAGAGTACCAAGCATATTGAGTAAAGTGTGATTGAATCTCTCAGTGAGCCCATTTCCTTGTGGATGGTACGGAGTGGTGCGGCTTTTCTTAATACCAGACACTTTGCATAGCTCCTTTATTAGTTGTCCTTCAAAGTTACGGCCTTGATCAGCATGAAGACGGACCGGGAAACCATAGTGTTGGATGATATGTTCCCAAAGTATCTTTGCCACAGTCTCTGCTTTTTGGTCTTTCGTTGGGTAAGCTTGGGCGTACTTTGTGAAGTGGTCGGTGATCACCAATATATTCTCATAGCCACTTTTGGATTTCTCTAACTTCAGGAAGTCGATACACACCAGTTCCAATGGCTCGCTTGTCTTGATGCTCACTAGTGGCACTCGAGTCTTGGTCTGTGGGGTTTTACGGAGACAGCATCGTCTACATTGCTCGCACCAGATCTTCACCGTGTCAGCCATCTTCAGCCAGAAGAACCTCGTTCGCACCATGTCAAGTGTTCGGTCATAACCAAGATGGCCGAGATCGTCATGTAGGGACGTCATCACTATCTCATGATATTGAGGCGGTAGAACGATTTGGTAAGAGGTGTCACAGACTGATGTCTTTCGAGAGCGGTAGAGGATGTCATCCTTGATGCAGAACTTGTTCCATTGACGGAGTAATTGCGTACATCCAGGTGGATCTTGCAGTCTCTCTGCATAGCTTGGTTTTCGGCCTTTCTCAACGTATTGTATGACCTTACCGATATTGAGGTCATCTCGCTGAGCAGTGGCTAACTCTGTCCTGGACACTGTGGGTAGCTCGTAACTGGTTACCAGTGGTTCCGATGTCTCCATACCATGTTTAGCTTGGCGTCTCGTAGTTATCTGGCATTGGGGAACACTGGGTTGTACAAATGGACATGTTTCAGAGGGATACCCATCACAAATGGCTTGGACTACATCTGAAGAAAGAGTAGTGGCATCTCTCTGAAACTCGTGAGCTGTTCTGGTTGTTGCAGGGTGCATTTTCCTTGAGAGAGCATCAGCAGCTGCATTGTTCTTACCCGGCTTGTATTTGATAGAGAAATTGAACTGTGAAAGAGCTGCTACCCATCTTTGACCAGTTGCATCAAGTTTTGCAGACGTTGTGATATAGACGAGGGGGTTGTTATCTGTCAGAACGGTGAACTGACATCCAAACAGGTAATCACGAAATTTGTCAGTGACTGACCACTTCAAAGCCAAGAATTCTAGTTTGTGTGCTGGATATCGGCTTTCTGATGGAGTCAAACCTCTACTGCCATACGCTATTACCCTCTCACAGCCATTTTTTATTTGGCTCAGAACAGCACCAAGACCAGTGCCAGAGGCATCAGTTTGGACGATGAAGGGGAGAGAGTAATTAGCGAAGGCGAGTATTGGAGCAGAGGTCATGTGATGCTTCAGTACTTCGAATGCAGTTTGAGTCATCTGACCAGATGAAGGGTTGGTCAGATCTATGTTGTCCTTGTTTCTTTTTCCGTCTAGGATCTCCTGCGGTCAGCTTGTACAACGGCGAGACAATATTGGAGTACCCCTTGATGTATCGTCGAAAATACCCAGTGAACCCAAGGAATCGAAGGAGATTGTTATGATTGGTAGGTGTTTGCCACTCAGCTACTTGCGATACCTTCTCAGGGTCGGTCGCAATTCCTGATGCAGAGACTATGTGCCCAAGGTATTTCACCTCTTTCTGAAGGAGATGGCACTTTGATGGTTTTAGCTTCAAGCCATGTTGTTGCAAACACTCAAAGACTCTTCTTAGACGCTGGATGTGTTCGTCAAATGATGAAGAAAAGACAATGATGTCATCGAGGTAGAGCAGGACTGTAGAGTAGTTTTGGTCTCCTAGGCATGTTTGCATTAAACGCTGGAACGTGGCTGGTGCGTTTTGTAACCCGAATGGCATGCGGTTGCACTCAAAAAGTCCCATGGGGGTAGTGAAGGCTGTCTTGCTCTTATCTTTCTCTTCAACTTCGACCTGCCAGTATCCACTCGTAAGGTCCAAGGTGGTAAAGAACTTTGCACCACCTAACGCGTCTAATGCATCTTCTATACGTGGGAGCGGATAAGCATCTCGAACAGTGCGGTTGTTGAGTTGACGATAGTCTATACAGATCCGTAGTGACCCATCCTTCTTATGTACAATGACCATGGGAGATGCATACGGACTACTGCTTCGACGGATGACCTCAGCTTTCTCCATGTTCTCTAACTGTTCTTTTACCTTGTGGTACTGGGCTGGTGGAATTTTTCGATGCGGTAGTCGGAACGGGTGGTCATCAATGAGCGGTATGTTGTGTTTCACTGTGGTGGTGCGACCAAAATCGAGGGAATTCGCAGAAAAAACATCAACATGCTCATGAAGAAGATCTTGTAGTTGTTTTCTGTGTGACTCGGTCTCCATTGGCAAATCTGCAAGGTTGAGGGCCTTGATGACATTGGTCCGATCATCAGATACTACGATGTTTCGGAGTCCTCCATTTGAAGTAGATTGAATGAGATCATGTGTTGGTTGTGTTGATTGGTGTCTTTCATCTTCGGTAGTTGGGCAGTTTCGGGGAGGTAAATCATCGACCTTCAGCACAGACGAGACTTGAGCGAGTTGGCAGTTTCGAGGGATGATGACCGGTTTAGTAGAAATATTGCACACCCGCACTGGCACATTCAGGTTCTTACCAACGTCAGCAACAAGATGACAGATTTGCAGACATGAGGCACTATTGCTGAACCCTTCGACAATGGCAGTGTATGGTTGGCCTGTTGGATTAGGTGGCGCTTGGCACATGATGTATGCTTCAGAGCCGGGATGTACTTTCCGTGGGTGTCGGCCAACATACTTAGCAAAGCCCATTTGTCCTCGTTGATAACCAGGTTCAGAAATGACTGTTTGGATGTAAGCCGTGTGCCATGCCATGTTCTGCGATTTGATTTGCTGCATGAAGTGGCTGCCTTTTGCAATTCTTTGGTCACGTTTGGAAGCTCGGATGACATTTGTGCCGATGAGTACAGGCACTCGCTTACGATAGGAGTCAGCAGGCACTACAAAGACAGGTACCTTGTCATAGGTGAAACCTAGGATTGTTAGAGTGACTTGAACAATACCCAAGTAAGGCACTTTCCGACCACTGGCACCCTCTATGTAGATGTCTGAAGTAGATAGATCTGTGTGACACAGGTCGGGATTCTCTCTCCACAAGTCTTCGGTGATGGATGAAACTTGAGATCCAGAGTCAATCAGTGCCTGGTAGTCTTGTCCATTAATGGTAACCATGTCCTCGTTGTTTGGGCCAATTAACTGCTGATAATCTGGTTTCTCAGTCTGTGTCAACCAGGATTGTTGGTTGAGCACTTGAGAAGGAGAACTGTCTACTGGTGGGCATCGCGATTCGGGGCCTCCGATGACTTGCCCTGGGACAGGGGGCCCTGGAAGTTTGACGGGATATTCCGACATCCTTTAGCGACATGACCCTCCTGGCCACAGTTGTAACAGGCAAATACTCTGCGGCTCGAATCTGAAGATCTCTGGTAGTGATGATGTTGTGCACATCTCATCTGTTCCACGGCTGATGCCAACAATTGAACTTGCAATCTGAGGTCTTCAAGAGCATCATCTCGTGGTGGCTGTTTGGGGTGTGAAGGAGAACTTACTTCTGGCTCTTGTGACGTAGATCTCGGTTTCTTCTGAAAACGAGGTGAAGAAGAAGTGTACTGCGGTTGAGATTGAGCTGTGGTTGCTTGGGATGTGGCTGTTGTTTTAGTTGGATGGAGAGCTGCTACTGTGCGATTTTCTCGTTCGATCTGTCGGAGTTCGATTTGAAGCTCTCGGAATGTCATCTCACGAGGTTTCATGGGGGCGAGACGACTTGTAATCTTCTCTTCGGCAACACCACGCATAAACTGCTGAGTTAACATGCTATCTCGCTTGGGTAAAGGATGGCTGTCGTTCATTCGCTCTTCTATTGTTCTTAAGGTAGCTTCGAGTTCAATGGCATAGATGCTCGGGGTCTCTTTAGCATGTCTCATTCGCTCGTAGAAGTCTGCGAGTGGGTCTCCAAAAGTTGACATTTCTCCGAACTGGGCTCGCAATTCTTCAAAGGCATTACTTCCCAAAAAGCATATAACTCATGACATATTAGTTTGGAAATCTGACTTCAAACACATCGGCGAATTCACATGTACTGACGCTACATGTGGTGTCCATGTTATCACACAGACTCGGAAGACTTGCCTTGACACAATGACTCCACAAAAATAGTTTCATCTCGTACGATAAAAAATAGTCGCCTACCTAGATGCAATTATCAGAGAATCTGTATATTCAGATGAACTCCAAATCAAAATTTGTGGTGAAAGAATGGCTTTCGAAGATTGGGTATAATGTTGAGTTTGTATAATTGTCATGTTTTCATTAACTGGTTAAAACTCTGGCATCTGCGGGAAGGTTAAAAAATAGTCCAATTGGAGGGTCTTTATCCAGTTACTAAATTGACCAAAAACTTTACTATTACTTTACTATTAGCAAACCTTACGTACAATTCTGCAGTGTGTCCATTCTTTTTTCATTTATTATTTTTTTTCATGAACTGCTCTTGTTAAGGAGCACCCCATCAAAAACAAGCATAATATCCCATAGGGGTGTAACGTGCTTGTTTCAACAGACCACCCCACAATAAAAAAAAAACAAGAAAAAAAGAAAAGAAACAATAGTTATTGGACTATGCCTCGCTCACTAGAAAGTGGTAAGAAACAACCATTAGCATCACACTGCAGTCCTTTTCGCCCTAAGCTGTTCTTACTTAATGTATTTATTTACTCTATATTTGAAAGGCTGCATGCCCTGGTAAGTAATGTCTGAAATAATGGATGATGGTAGCCTGTTCCAGATCTTTACAGTTGCAGGAAGGAAAGCCCTATCAAAACTTTGCAAAGTTCTTGTTGCAGTCATACCCTGAGGGACCAGGGACTGTAGAGCAAATCTGTTTGAGTAGCATAGATTGCTTTGTTTGTCGAGCAGCAGGTTGCCTTATAGGCAGGACAATCGATTTCAGCAAGTTGGGGCACCTGCTCCACTACATACTTTATAACAGGAGACTGCTGCAATGTTTCTTCGCTGGGATGAGCTGCTAAGATTATGCCTCAAATGCTCTTGCTTGCTTAAACCTATCAGACGACAAGCTCTCCTTTGGATTTTATCAAGAGCTGAGATGTGGACTGTGCTAGCTCCCATCCAGGCTAGAGGTGCATACTCCAACTTGTTTCTGATATAAGTCTTGTAGATGGTAACAAGACCTGCCTTGCTGAAGACTGGACCCAATCTTCGCAGCATTGAAGTACACTGCCCTGCAGTGCAGGTGATATTCTTAAGATGTGTCTTCCATTCGAGTTTGCGAGAGAAAGTAACCCCAAGTAGTTTCATTTCTGGCTCATCACTGAGAACCTGGCCTTGGAACATTATGGGCGGATGATTTTGGATGTCCTTCAAGTTGGACACAGTGAGACACTGACTCTTGGTAGGCTCAAATTCAACTTTCCAAGTCTGACCCAAGTTGTTTATTTGTTCCAAGTCATCTTGTAGTTGCTAAGCAGCCGCTAGTCTTATGCTGGATCTTGTTTCAGGAGGTGAGTTCTTAATGGATGTGAATATTGTAGTGTCATCAGCATATGCAAAAAGTTCTGAATTGCTACCAGTCATGACTTATCAATGTTTTCATTTTACTTTCAGACCTCCCGAGAGGACTACAATTCATGTCATTAATCGAGGACCGCACTCCTAGAACTGCAACACAATACATGCCAACGACCTGACCCTGCTTATCAAAGCCAGCATGAAATCCTGTATAACCATACTAGCAACTGCCCATTGCCCAGGGTTTTTGGCAAGGAATCCACATCTACATACCTTCCTGACCACCTGCCGAATGAAATGACTCAAACTCATCAAGGCTGGGAAAAACTGAGAGGGAGAGAAAGGAGACAAAGGTTTTTAATGCAGTGCTGAAAAGATTGATGCTTACTGGTCTGATCTGCACTTTGGAGGGGTAAGGATCAATGTTGGACATCAAGGTTCGTCTGATGAACCATCCCCATACAGCCCCAGTGAACAAAAGCGCATCCACAAACTGCTTACCAGCTCATATAAAGCCGTTCAAGAAGCTGTGGATTTACACAATGAAATGACTTTTGAAATGACTTTTTTTAAGAAACATTGAGCGTCGAATTGGGATGGTCATCTTCACCAAGTGCCTGCTCCCGATCAGTGTTCACACTGCTCAAAGAATGCCGCAAGGAATGCCAATGCTGTCCAGATGTACTAAAACTTTCCATCACCCACCATGTCATTTTGTTTCCTTCATTGAGGCACTTCAGTTAGACAATGGACAAGCAGATGAGAACATGCCCTCTGTTGCCGCCAAACAGCTTGGTGTGTGCACAGAATGTAGGGATATGTTTACGTCGAAGGCTGATAAGCAACTACATCCCCAACTCTTCCATCCCAAACAGCTGTGACACCTCCACCCCCGCCCCCCCCCCCCCCCAAAAAAAATGTATGTTAAGAAAAAAGAACATACTTTTAAGTTTCTTATTCAAATTCTGGCATCTGACACTCAAGTTGTCAGATTATTAATTTTACTGACATTAGTATTAAAAAAACATTGGGACCAAATTTTCCACAAGTGTGCACTTGTTTTGATATGTATATTTTGAAAACTGATATTTTGAAGTCATTATTACCAGGGACAAGGCAACCATTTGAGTTAACACATGAGTCAACAATGGTAACACACTTGCTGCATTTTTGCTCAGAAAATTGATTTTTTTATTCATCTTTGTATTGAAATTTCGTCTCGCTGATAGCCTAATCTTCCATGATCAAATATCAACTGGACCAAGGATCTTGTCTAAAACATAAGAAACTTAAAAGTCTTGAGCATTGAAGAAAAATGAAGGAAAATCCAAAGCAGATATGCAAACTGAAACTCAGACGGACAACAATGGCTGCCGCTGCACCTGTGAATGCAACAGGTGGTAGCGACGTCGTCCACACCAGCTTGACAAAAATCTTTTGTCAATGGAGAATATGGAGTCAGGGCTTACGCAACTGGAAAACAAGTGGGAGAAAATAAACGACACCATTCACGGTCATCAAAATAAGTTTGATGAACTGAAAAGATTGATAGCAAAGCTGAAGACCGCAGAGTGGCCTCCTTGGAGTCGACCTTCGACTATCTCCAAATTGCAGTCAGAGGTGCAAAACCATTCTGCACAACGTCCCTGAAGGCTCCGAGGGTAATAAACAGTGTGGCGAATTTGTGTCGAAATTCCTCACTGGTCACATGAGTCTTGACGGAGCTGAAAACATTGAGATAGACTGAGCTTACAGTACTGGACAGCGGTGGCTGGACGACAAACCACACGACGGCAGTGGAGATCACCCCGATGACCACCGTGGTTCTACCCGTCCGATACCAAGACCCATACACGCTAAACTCCTGCGGTCCAACGACAAAGTCAAAATCTTGAGCAACGCTTCCAAACTGCTCGAGAACAACCCCGACAAGAGTTCTCCAATTTTCCTGAGAGACGATGTGACACCAAAGACAAGGAAACAGAGCAAATCCTGCAGAAAAAACACCTCCCTTGTCTACGAAAAGACACTCGAGTAAAATTTGCCTACATACCGTTGTCTCTCCCCGCAGTAATCCGCTATCAGCTGGTCAGCGGGGAATTTAAGACATTTTCGATTCCGGATGCCAAGTAAGCAGACATTCATGATAAGTTTGTTTTATACAACCATTGCTGACACTGTGCTCAATATTTAATATTATTTATTCAAATGTTATTGTCATTATGTGTAATACCAAAAGTGAGACTAGTTGCAAGTTTTTACAAATCACTAGTTTTCATTTTGTTCAATGGTCCCATCGATGGTTCATAATACACCGGTAGTTTATCCAAACTTAGATCTCGATATGTATTTAGATGTGCCTGATATTGACTGCGAGTACATTGATGAAGATCAGTTTTTGAATAATTCTGGTAAAGGAGATCATTCTAAATCTAAGATTTTGCATATCAATGCTCGTAGTTTGTTAAGCAGTATCTCTGATATTGAGCAATATCTTGATATTTTGGGTAATGGTTTTTCAATTATCGGTGTTTCTGAAACGGCTTAAAGATTTAAGTGATCCTCTGGTCAAACTGAAAAGCTATGCCATGGAAGGTTTTTGTAGGCAAAACGAGGACACAAACGAGGAGGGGTGAGGGCTCTCTATTAAGGATGACCTCACCTACAAAACTCGTCATGATCTTTGCCATAAACACTGGTAATTTTGACTCTTGCTTTATTGAAATTGTCAATTCTACCTCGTGTAGTATCATAGTTGGGATTGTATATAAACCCTTTGACATTTGGGACGCTGGGATGGTTTGAGTTATTTTGTTATTAAGAAAGCCAGGAATGCTTTAGCTATACCACTTGCTTTACTTTTTAATCAGTCTATTTTGCAGGGAATTTTTCTGGATGATTTGAAAACTGGTAAGGTTGTTCCTATACACAAAGGCGGTAGTAGACACGACTTGACGAATTATAGACCTATCACAATTTTACCTGCTTTTTCTAAAGTCTTTGAGAAGCTTATGTTTAGTCATCTGATTACTTTTGTTAACAAGCATGGTCTATTGTCTCAATCTCAATACGGCTTTAGAGCCAATCCCTCAACTAAGCTGGCTATTCTTGATTTGCTGAGTAAAATCACTGATGGTTTTGAGAAAAAACAGTTTTTTGTAGGTTTTTTCCTGGACCTGTCTAAGGCCTTTGTGGCATTGTGGGGCGCGTGGGTTGGCCTTGGACTGGTTCAGGAGTTGTATATCAAATAGAGGGCAGTTTGTTTCTTTTAATTCTCAAATTTCTTTTGAAAAACCCATTACCTTTGGCGTTCCACAAGGAATTGTGCATGGACCCTTGTTGTTTATTATTTATGTGAACGATATTTGTTATTCTTTTGATGTAATGTCTTTTTGTTTATTTGCCGGCGATACTAATTTCATTTACAATCACTACAACGTAGATACAGCCATTCAAAATGTTAATTCTGACTTAAGTAGTTTGCTTATTTTGAACAAATTATCGATTAATATGCTTAAGACTAATTACATTATTTTTTGTCCCCGTCAACGTAAATATCAGCCTTCGTTTACACTCCATTTAATGGTACCGAACTAAATCAAGAAAGTACTAATACATTTCTTGGACTTTATATAGATGAGAACCTTACCTGGAATAACCATATTGATGTGTTATGCTCTAAAATGTCGGAGCTATGAACCGTTTGAAGAAGTTTGTTCCTAAAAATAATTTTCCATTATGACTACGTTTCTTATTTTTATGATTCCTTTACTGATATTTTATGGTGTATTATCTTTGCCCTACTGGTAAGCTTTGTTCCAGTAGACCCTTTCATCCTTTCTTACTTTTAATTCCAGAGATCTTTGATCTCTGCCTACTTTTGCTTCCTTTTATTAAAGTAAATCTTTGATCTCTGCCTACTTTGGCAGGGATGGTCTTGGATCTTTCCTTCTTCCTGGAAGTGCAGAGGATCTCTTTGTATCTTCTTGCTTTTAATTAGTGACTGGTACACTAATGTGTGAACACTCACAATAGCCTTCCAGTTGCTAAGAAGGATGCAGAGCCACTTAATCCCTGTTTGTTGATCCCACCAGCTAGAAGGTGTGAAACCACAAACCCTTGCTGACTATTCATCTGTATTATTACTAAAAGACCAATCATGTATAGCATCATGTGTTATAATTTGAATTTGGCCAATGAAAGCCTGGGCTGGTCATGTAGTCTGGGCATGTTCTAGATATAAGCTTGCCCCAAACTTTAGCAGAATTCAGCATTCCTGATTCTGCTATCGTGCTGACTGCATGCACGCCCAGATTTCTTCAGCTAAGTTTTCTTCAGCTGTCTTGCACAAATTTTGTTGCTTTATTGGAGATTCTGATTCCAAGTTGGCTCCATGTTGGCTCTCTATTTTAGGTGAGTTTTGTAAAGTCTGTGGGTGTTTCTGAAACCTTTTATTTCTTAAAAAAAGAAATAATTTCATTTAGTGTCTTCTGATATATTGAGAAGAGTTCAAACCTTGTATTTCTCTATTGTACTGATCCTGATGGAACTTTTAAATAGTCATGACTGTACCATCAGCTGCCTCAGTTGAATACTGTGGTAATCATGATATTTATATTAGTCCTAATATTTGTATAGTCCTAATATCAAGAACGCCCTTTTAAGTTTAGTAATTTATTGTAATTTATAACATTGTATAAATTTATTTAGATTATGTTTTAATGGCATGAACTTACAGACACAAACTGTTGTTTTATGATCAAGTTCTGTAGTAAACAAATGTGTCTTTGTGCTCGAGGGTACATTATTAAGTTTATGTATTTTAACAATAGCGACCCATTTTGTTTTAAATGTGAGATGCGGAAGCACCATTACTTAAAGACACAAAGTGTTGTCTTATGATAAAGTTTTTGGCTTGTTAGCTTGCTTCGGCATATTGATACTGGGTCTGTCTTATGAGACAAGAGATTTTGTTGTGCTACATGGAGTAGTTCCCTCGCAGTGACGTAGTGTCATGGCATTCTTAGGCGTGAGATCCTTTCTCCCCCGGTAAAAAACCGCCCCCCGGTAAGCCCGCCCGGTATTCACCACCTGGTTTTAAATCCAATTCACCCGGTAAGTTCTTCCAGACCTGGTCTCTGTCAGGTCTGGAGTTGTAAGTATGAAGTTAGTGAAGCGGTTAGGATTAATAGCTTACCAACTGGTCTCCCTGACCATACTTCTAGGGAGTATAATGGGCGATGTAATCAGTTTACTTTCTATTGTTAAAGGATTATTCACTGTTTACTGAGTCAAACAACAGAAGCCAACACTTACTATTTTTGTTCCCTTTATTACTGGGCCTTGGAAAATATTTTCCTGTGAAATATGTCAAGATACTGCTTCCAACGATGTATAATAATAAGAGTAGTACTCAGTTCTTATATTTTCAAGTGAAAGGTGTTTTTCAGCATTTCTTTGCACGGCATATGGCTATTTAATCCGTTGTTGTGTGTGACAATTGAGGGCGCAGTTTGATTTATTTTGTCTGGTACCCCAACCTGAGAACACCTTTTTTCCTTTAAGTAGGTTGGGAACCAGATTTGTATGGGGACCGTATTTCCAAGTGGAAGATCAATCTAAAAATAATGTTTCAATGTAAACACCGATTTGCTAAAATTTTGAATCTGACTTTTTTTCTTAATCATCTCGTAACACATTTCAAAACAATTAATGATGTAAAAATAATGTCTTCCGTTGAACTTTGACTACAGTGAAATTGCACAATACAACTGGGAATAGCGTCATCTGCTAGTTGAAGTAATATTCATAGACGTCTTCACACTATGAAAATCTCCACCGTGAAAATGGTGTGAAATCCGTTTTTCTCCGTGAAAATGCATATTTACCCATTCAAGTTGTTTTCACGGAGCTGTTTTCTAACTAGCCAGAGATAAGTGTTTCACCACGGTTTCAAGGAGTTTTCACTCTGTTGAGTGGCGTTCCAACCAGGTCTGTCACTGGAAAACTCACCAAGGCCACCGTGGTTGCCTGCAAAGCGCAATTAAATCTCAAGGAGTATTCACGGAGTATTCACGGTGTTCTTGACAGACCCTTAGAGCTTAGATAACTGTCTGATTAGGTTAATTTGTCACCTGATTTATGGTTTGTTTTGCTGGCCTTGCGGTTTCACCTTGTTGGGTCAGAAACCCAATTGCTCTATGGGCATGCAATGTACATGTACTACTACTAGTAGTGTAAGTGTACATTAATAGGTTGTGCATGGACCCCCTCACTCCACTGCACTAGACCCACGACGACCACGTGCAGTAAAGGCCTATAATGTCGTGTGAACCGACACGGCCGGAATCAACCATTTAAGTAAGGGGTGGGTATTGTGTAATTGTTTAGTTGAAAATTGCATGACACTTGAGGACACATGGCAAAATATTTACGAAATAGAATGAAGAAGAAAACTAAGTAAAACGGTGAGATCATTCTCCAATTCGTACAAAATTTGAACACTTATCTCATATTATCTATCGTTTAAGTTGTGGATGTTGCGCGATCAACATTAATATTACCTACGATAAATGATCCAGTCCATCAACCGATTAAGGCGCTATTCATAATGTGTTTATTCAATGAACGCTGCATCCGCTCATCAAAATAGAAAAGTGTCCGCCCAGGCAACCCCCGGATTTATTTTTTGAGGTCCCACAAAAATGTAAATTTTAATAAGTTACTCTGTCTTTATTCATGAGAGGATTCTTTCATTGTATATTTCATTTGAAAGTTAACCACATAAAAAGTGACTACAAATTTCGATTCGTTTTAACCAGGGGGGGGGTGGACACGATATTGCGCAATTCTTTCCGCGGTGCTGTGTGAACGTACATATATGTATATATATACGTATATATATATATATATACGTATATATGCATAGTTTATTTGTAATATTTTTGGAGTGGAAGTAAATGCAAAAATTTGTCAAAAATCAATAAAAAAAAATTGGAAAATGCATCCGTCCCTCCAACACCAGGCACGTAGCCGGGCAACATCATCATACCGTTAATCAATGTGTAATGTTGCTTTGAACGAAAATTCCGACACCCCTAAAACAGTGTCACAAAACGTGACGAAAGTGACAAATTGGCCCAATGTAACCCTGAGATTTTTCAAGTTCTTCTTTTAATATATGGTTTTCTAACATTGTGAAGCTTTTTTTAAAAATCCACCCATTCTACCCAATCGATTTTTATGATTTTCAAAATGTAACGTTTGAATTAAATAGTAAATTCCGTTATCGGTTTCATGTGTAGACCAGTCGGCGTCCAGAATCTGTGTGTGTTGGTATGGTATACCAAGCAGTCAGGGTGACGAACCGTGTATTGCACGATGTTAATAACGGCTACACACACACAGCCTGGGTATGCTCGCTTTTGACAGAGCCCCGACTGCGTGCGTGCGTCCGTGTGTGTGTGCATTGGTGTAAGGCAGGCTCACGAATGAGACGAGTATCAACGTTGATCGCGCCCTTTTCTTTTTCGTGTCCGCCCCCCCCCCCCCTGGTTTTAACAATAAAATCTGTTTGAGTTTAATAGTTATATTTAACACAAACGGTGCACTGTTATCAATCAGGAACCAATTGGTGCACTGTTTAGAATTGGATTTCAATGTATATTCATCACAATAAGGTCGGTTTGCCGATTGAACAAAAAGGTAATTACATGGACATAGACCGGTTTTCAATTCCTTTAGCCTAATAAGTATATTGGTATACAAAAATATATTTGTCTCATAAACTCAAAAAGGAACAACTCTTCAATATTCAGTTTCAGAAAATTAATATTTAATCATTTTTTACAAACACTATTTTAACACCACCTTGATTGGTGAAAATGTGATCAAACTGTGCGTGTATAAAGTCACGTTTTAAATCACCGACGTAGCTAGCGGCGGCAATCTGTGGGGCTTGATGTTTGCAAACTTAAATTTAAGGGGGCAAAAATTAATGTAATTTCGTACTGTTCGTACTGTTTACAAGAGCGTTATTCTTGATCTGTGGTATTTGCTGGGGCAAACTTTGGCGCAAATAAGTAAGCGGGGGCGGGGGGATCCCTCCGTAGCGCCGCCACTGCACCAATGAAGGTAAAACTGAATCATATGTGAAATGTCAAACCGATTTATACTACCGGTGGGCCTAGATCATTTAAAGGAACCATACAGGATCGGTACTTGTCAAAAATAAGTCGATAAGCTCAGTCTGAAAGCTAAAGGGTTATGAAGTTCATACCAGTACCCGTCTCTTAAAAATATTTCACTCTGAAAAACCCCTACTGTCAAAGTTGGGAAAATATTATTCGATTATACTATTATATTATAGTATTTTCATTTCGCTTGTAACAACCGAAAAGAACAAGGTGTTTGTTGCATGCTGAAAATGTTCAGGGTTTTTCACTAATCTCCTGACTGACGATGGATTGAGCCCAAATTTTTCACACGTTTGTTCTTTCCATGTATAAATTCAATCAAAGAGTTAGAAATTTCAACTTTTTTTCTGTAACATTGTACTCAGAAACTAGCTTAGGTGTTTGTATTTAACACGGGTTTGTGCATAAATATCTATATTTTAATGTTACAGTTTTTTTTAGATATACATTGTCGTTGTTCTCACGAAGTGCAAATGAACGCAAAAATCTATTATTATTCAGACTCGCTTTGTTTTGCATAAATAAAACAATTACTGGTCACTAGTTACCTCCATAAAAAAGTTATAGTCATCTTAAAATTAGTTGGTTTCATCAGTAACACGATAATTAGATTGAAAACCCACGGCCCAAGTGCAAAAAATCATCTCATGCCCAGGGATTATGGTGTATTTTACATACAATTGAACGGCAGTTGTTGATAAAGAAACGATGACCCAGTTTGGCAAAGTGTCAAAGTTTTCCCGAAGTGCAAAAACTGCTGTCCGTGTGTTACGTGCCTAAGTATAATACGCACTCAATAAAGACAACCCGTGCAATTTTAATGTATTCATGAAGTGAAACAAAAATCTTTATTAATTTTTGTGAGAACAGTGACGATTTATTGATAACTAATCTTTGAGTGGGCATATTGAAGTACCATCAGTTACAACCCCCCCCCCTGTTAACTTTAACGTCATCATTACATCATCAGGGTACCAGAAGAGCCGCATTAAAGGGTGATTTAACTTTTAATCTTTACTTTGCCAAAACAGTCTTTCTCAAAGTGGGATAGCTTATTGGAATTGTCTTCAAATGGATTTGAGGCAAACTGTAAAAGTTATATCTTTTTCTAAAAGAATTAAAAATAACAGTTAATATTAGCATCACTGTTAGAAAAGACTTTAAGGCCTACAATTTAATTTAGTTTAAATGATCCACATAGTGTGTGTGTACGTTTAGACACACATCATCAACGCGTATTCTGACCTCAAACACTTGCTATGAAACAGTCTTGTCCATTTGATATGATTTACTGTCCAGTAAAATGGCAACTATTTTCGATTTGATTTTTTCGAAAACAGTTTGCAAAACGCCAACCAAAAGCTTGAACACATTTGCAATTTCTATCACAGGACGGCGACAAATATCACTAAGCAAGCGATCTGTACATGCTTTAGCAATGCAATAAAAATGTTTATGCAATAGTTTTAACATACTGTGAATTAAAATCCAAAACCCATAAACTACCACCAACATCTACGGCTGTAGTTAACGGTGGTGAAAGTTGTGAAATTGGAACCAGTGTATTTTTCTTCATATTGTCCAGATTATTTCGTACTCTCCACAATCCCTGTACCTCACCATCTCTTAAAGGTGAGTCCATCCACTCCACCTTTGCAAATTGAAGCTGCTTAGTCCCTGCCTGGCACAGAAGGAAAAGAAGTAATTGTCCAAAGAACAAGTACCCTTCACCCAGTCGGCTGTCAGGTGTGCCACCTGTCTTGAATATTCCAGCCACTATGGATGAAACCACTGACTTCTTAGAGTCAATTTCACGACAGGTGTACTTCTGACACCTTGGTTCTTCCCACTGTGCCAAGAAGAACTTCGTTGCAACCGTGGAGGTTACACCATGTTGCCGCAAAAATTGCAAGTCTTCCCGCTCCATTTCCACCTCTGCAGTCGGTTTTTTTCCTTTCACCAGTTGGCATGGTTCATCTGTTAAACGAAACATGACTATTACAATGGAAACATATACATGTATATACCTGTAATCTTGCTCATAAATGAATCTGCACTGACTTCACGGTTCAAAAGGTACCGGTGAGCATCTGGCATGCACTGTGTGTTGATGAAGTGTCCCTATGTGTTGTGGGTACCTTACCTGTATTTGGATCATCTACATCAGCGGCTGCTAAGATGGCCAGTGTGTTGCTGGTGCAAACACTTCCCTCAGGGAGGTATCCAGACATAGCCATAAACTGACTGAATTTATAAATCTAGATAGCAAGTAAAACGAATGAATTAATTTAATTTGCATTTAAACAAAGAGGCATTCATAAAGTTAGATGGGACACTAAGTTATTTTTCTTTTAAAGATGCATTGTCCGTGTTTGGGCCAATTTAAGTTCACAAATTTAAGTCAATATCAACTTCCATGCACGAAAATATCTATCAACGATAAGTGGCATTTAGTTATAAACTAAAATTAATCAAATTAAAGCTTGTCATGCGATTATCTGTTGAGCCCATAGATTTTTAGTGCTATGGTTGAGCCCAACGTTACTGACGAAATGAGTAAAGTCCCTCACACATTGGTAACTTTTTTAACAGACCCCTTGAAATTAACGTCACCAGCGTAAACATCGCCCTTATGAGAACTTCTTATTGGCTGGGAGTTATGCATTACGGTACGATACACTTGAGCATTTCAATTATTTGACCTCAGCGATGGCGTCCTGTACAAATGGGACTATGGTAACTCGCGAAAACAATGCACGGCGATGAGTTTCATTATAAAATGTTACAAGAAATGGTGCACATCACTCACTCTGTATGCCTGGATGGCAGTGGCCTCTGGCAGTTTTCTATTCTGGATTCGACTGCTCAGGAATGACATGAATCTTTCAAAGCCATACATCCACTGGGATGTTGCTGGTCCTTACTTTTTCAGGGTCTTTGTTGCATGATGCATAATGTGCACACAAAGAGTCTGTTACGTAAAAAGAAATTCACATTTTTGTCAAACCACATTTAAAATCTACCAAGGCCAATTACCTTTTGGCAACCCTTAAAAAATATGTATGGAGGCTTGCAAAGAAAAAATTGATAAATTAAATGTAACTTATTTTTAATGTGTCGTGCATGGTCCAGCTAACAATGTGTATAGGCTACGTGTAGTTCACGCCCTTTCTGATATGATGGCCGGTCTTTTTTTATTGGGGCACATTCACATAAACCCCCACATATAAGTAACGTTCTTGACCAATTATTTGTATGACATTTTGAACAATATTTTCTGTCAGCAAAATTAACAAGAGTGTTCCGAAATGGTGCATTCAGACATTGCGCTATTGTGGGAAACGTACATTTTCGATGCCCCCCCCCCCAAAGGTTTTAGTTACACACCGTTAATTCCCACAGCAAAATTATACAGTCGAAATTTCATCAAACACAATGATGACAAATATGTTGCAAAAAGGGCAGACTTACCTGCATACCAAGGGGAAAGTTGCTCTCAATGAGACTCATCACATAATGGACCTCCTCATCCAATGTTTCAAGAGAGTTTACATTAATTGTATGGTTGGTTAGCTCCATCACAACGTCGCAAAACCTGAAGAATGTGGACCTCTGGTCGCCCCCTAGTGTCCCCTTCATCGCATATTTCAGGATTCCATGGGATGCAAGCTGGAGCATAGAAAGAAAGAAATTTTAACGAGAAAGTAACTTCAAGATAAAACTGTCAAATCCACCGTACACAGAGGGTTTGATTAACGTGTCAACCTAAAGTCTCAAGGTAAACTTTATCATAGTATACATTTTTTGTATGCGTATCAAAATGTGCTAAGTCACATGGGAACTTTGATGATTGTTGGAGCCCCATCCATTCCGATAAAATATCAAGGCCAAGTTCTTCACTTTCATTTAGTACTTTGAACATACATTTTTCCAATCGCTGCACTTCATGTAGGGCAAGGTTGGTTTGGAGAACAGCTTCTTCGGTTGCCAATCGAAGCCAATTACCACTCGAATCTGAAGGAGTCTGTTGTCAACATCCTCCTTTTGCTGTTTTGTGAGCGTCCATGGGGAATTGTGTCTGTCATATCTGGAGTGCCGTCCAAGGGTTCTTTCCGCTGCCCACATCTTCTCAGTGTTGTCTCTCCCCGTAAGGAGCCCAAAGAATTTTTTCATAACAACCTGCAAAAAAAATTACGAACCTTTTGAAATAATTTGACAATGTGTTTGATTATGTGTTCACAGTTTCGTAGCAAGATATGTCTTACCTGAACTGTGTGCAATAATTCCACAGGGATGTCCACATCAGTATAGTACGGCAGCCTTGCCGGCTCCTCCAACCCCTTATTTCCTGTGTCCTTCTCAAGCTTGGTGGCTTCTCTCTTTGCCCTTTTTCTCTGGCCCTCTGTCATGGCTGTTAGGGATTTTTTTGTGTAGCTCGAAACCTGGATACCATTTTCTAAAGCCTCCTTTTGTGATTGCGGAGGGGGGGCGCATCTCATTTCTGGGGCTGAAAATGTTGTGTCTGTGCGGAGGTTACAGTCTGCCTTTAGATACCGCCGGTTCTCCAAGTAAACCACCTTCTTGTAGTCCTTGCTGTATATTCCTAAAATTGTAAATCAATTGTATCATTTTAAAACATAACAATGACAGGAAAAAAATACAATAAATAAAATGACGGAATACTTTCATCCTTTCATAACAGTAAAATATAGCTTTGGTAACGTTAAAAACAATTCTAAAACACGCACAATCCCCAATAATGATAGCTTACTATTAGTGTGAAGTTGACACTTCGTGAATATCAATGAGGAAAACAACTTCCCCCATGTCAAAATAATGTACTTTAGTACTTCCAAAAGTGGCTTTGTTTGTTTGTTTCATTGAAGATGCTTGCCCGATTTTAAGCAAATTTGACAGTTAAAAATTAATTCAAATGTTAAATAATAATGTTGTTATTTTTAAAGAACAGGAAAAGTTCTTCGCTTTCGTTTAGTATTTTGAACGAAAAAATCCGTCAAGGATCTGTTATCAACAATAAATAACATACGTTACATTATACAAAAGATTTTGCTCGCCTTTAATCCTCGGACTTTGAAATACAGCAATTAATGTGCATGTTGCACCGGTATACACTATGTATGCTACATTTGCGCGCAACTTTACGCGGGTGCTGACAACGCGTAACGC
The DNA here is from genome assembly GCA_911728455.2 of Marthasterias glacialis. Lineage (NCBI taxonomy): Eukaryota > Metazoa > Echinodermata > Asteroidea > Forcipulatida > Asteriidae > Marthasterias > Marthasterias glacialis. Next base: position 16,369,700 of record OU452220.1, on the reverse strand, counting down.
TTTAATACATTACTCGGGAGCATCACGTGCAATAGCGTTACAAGAGTCCTGAATATTCATTAACTTGTTCATTCTTGTCATTGGCCGCCAGGAAAAAAGTTCCATACTAAAGCGATTGCAACTTCAGCTGCCAACGCTCCCAACGTTAGAAATCTAAACTTTTTATATTTCTCGTTACACAAACATGTAATTTTTCTGAATTCGTTCGGATGTGGAATTTTTTTGTAAATCCTTCTGTCCAAACACGGCCAATCATCTTTTAACTTGTCACTCGTGTTTTGAAAAGTAGAATATTGATGTGTCACAGCTATTTTAACGTGAAGGTGCTTATCTAGCTAATGGGATATTAGTAGCTTTGTGACTATGCAGACTTTGGTTTAGCCATACCTCTGATAGTACAATGGCGGCAGGCATTGACAATGGAACCAGGTCCGGCGAACTTAAGGACCTTGGAGCTGCCAGGGTTGTCGAAGACTCCCAGGATGACTCGACACTTCAGCTTGAAATCCTTTCCCGAGGAAGAATCGAAACAATCGATCCCCACCTCCAAGTCCTCTAATTCATCTACCAGTGGTGCCATATGGGGATTCATGTCAGCCGGTCCCCGTGGCCCTGCAGCATGACAGTCAAATCAGTCAAGCACTTAAACAACTGCTTTAAAAAACTAAAAACTTTGCTTCAAATTTAACATTGTATTTAGATAAATTATTTGTACACGTCGGCCACTGCATGTGAACACTCAAAGGTTACCTGGAACAAGTGAAGAGAGAATAATCCTGCCAATCTTATCACGACTCTTGTGATTGAAGTTCAGGCATTTAAGAAGTACAGGGCACATGCTGTACTGCACCTTTTCATGATTGAATGGGTCAAACCCGTCGGCACTCACAGCGAAAGTAAGACATCGACCATCACCTTGAAACACTCCATCTGTAGTGTAGAATGTAAATGATCCTGCGGGACACAATCTTTGCTGTTCCAGACTTTTATTTATATCTGAATTGAAGACGGAGAAAATAATGTGATGTTAAGTCTCCGACGTCAAAGGAAAGAGTCTAATTAAATAAACATAATTTAAATAGAACATTAAGAATAAAACTTACAAGTCACAAATACTATTTACAATGAATTAGGAAATCCTTAAAAGACGCGAGAATGTTGCTGTTTTCCAGCCTAGAAATTATGTATTTTAGAATAAACAAATCAATGAAATATTCCTTGAACTTGGATAAAGACTATCTATAATAAACGATTTGCCAAAGATTGGAAATGGATGGCAAACAGAAAAGCATAAATAAAGGCAAACTAAATGATCTAATTAAAGTTCCCGCCAAAATTTTAATGGCGTCCGCCATCTTGGAATTGTACCAAAATGAGAAGATAACTCCGCAAAATCAGCAATATTTACATCATTAAGTCGGAAAACAAGTAAGGCATTACTTCCGAACTCTAGTAATGCAAAACTATTAACAAAATCTAAGAGAGGAGACTTGAGGAAATTCAAATCAAAAAGAAATATATCTATAATGGGAGTTTTCTTTCCCGACTAAACACTAAGTAAATTAACTCTAGAAAACCGTTTCCTTGTCAAAAAGAAACATGTCATAAAATAAGCTAAACTCTACGAACAATTTATACAAGAGGAATTTATATGAAATCTAGGGGAGAATGGATGGAAAATAGAATGGTAATTACCTGAATTGAAGACGGAGAAAATAATGTGATGTTAAGTCTCTGACGTCAAAGGAAAGAGTGACCCTCTGACGTCTTGCGGCCGATGAGGGCGCGCTAACCGGTGTATTTAAAAAAAAAGGTGAGTATGAATAAATGAAAAGTACCCGGATGTGAATTATTCTACTTTTCACATCCTCCCCTGCTTTAAAAAAAATGTCGTCCTCGACATAGTGTTTACTTACAGCTGCACACAAATTAATTATGCACAGTGACAAAAATTTATACAATCGCAAAAGTCTAGTAACTCTGCTAAACCTTGCAAATACATTAATTTGATATTTATACACATCAAATGGGGGAAAAGTAGGCAAAGTAAATCTTACTCTACAAAATGCTCATTTACTTTAGAAGGCATCACTGTTACCTTTGTCCATGGTGAACATAAAACAATGCAAAATCAATCTATACCATCATTACCAATAGTCATCTGATGTAAGCTAACGGGTAAAAATGACTATCTGGTGAACTATGGCTGAAATTAGAAATACACACAAAACTTGTTAAGCACTCGGGGGAATTATACAAGTTAAAATTTCAGGCAAATTGTCTACTTTGTTCTAGTCATCTGGCGTCTCTTCCATACTGCCAACAACTGCCTCCCTTTCTCCAGTTTCTCTTCGTACGTGTCTGATGAAGTAGACGTGTCTGAAGAAGATTTATCTGAAGGAGAGTTGTCTGAAGTAGACATGGGGAAGAACATACACGGGGTTAGGAGATTTCTGTGTACGGTTCTCTCCTTTCCATCACCCGAGCGTACCGTATAGACGGGGATGTTTTCATGTTTTGTGACCACAGTGTAGGGGTTGGGTTCCCATCTGTCCGCAAATTTGTGTGTTCCTTTGAAGTGTTTAACCTGCACGAGGACTCGATCACCTGCTCGGAGTGGTGCTTCTTGGGTTTTCTTGTCGTAGATTTGTTTCTGTTTTGCTTTTGCGTGTTGTGAAGTTTTGTTAGCATGATCATATGAGAACAGTATTCTTTCTCTGAATTGTTCCACGTACTCGTCGTACTTTGGAGCTTCATCAGTTGGTGAGTGGCAACCAAACAAGAGGTCTATCGGCAAGTTGGGGTGGCGTCCGAACATTAACAAGAATGGTGCGTACCCTGTGGTGTCGTGACGCGTCGCGTTGTACGCATGCGTCATGACGCCGACATACTTCTTCCAATCCTTCTTTTGTTCCTCTTCCAGTGTGCCCAACATGTTAAGGAGAGTAGAGTTGAACCTCTCCGTAACGCCGTTTCCTTGAGGGTGGTACGGTGTTGTTCTGCTCTTCTTTATGCCAGAGACCTTACACAGTTCTTGGATGAGTTGGCTTTCGAAATTTCGGCCTTGGTCGGAGTGTATGCGAGTAGGGAAACCATAATGCAAGATGAAGTTCTCCCAGAGTATTTTTGCTACTGTTTCCGCTTTCTGGTCTCGTGACACAAATGCCTGACTGTACTTGGTAAAGTGGTCTGTGATGACAAGTACGTTTTCGAAACCACCTTTGCTCCGTTCTAGTTTGAGGGAATCGATGCAGATGAGCTCAAGGGGTTCTGTACTGAAGATAGAGACGAGTGGAGCATTGACTTTTGAAGGAGATGTTTTTCGAAGACAACAGCGTTTGCACTTCACACACCAGTCTTTGACATCTTTAGCCATTCTGGGCCAGAAGAACCTGTTACGGATCATATCTAGTGTTCGTTCAAAGCCCAGATGGCCAATGTCATCGTGTAGACCGGACATGGCTGTTGCTCGGTAACACTTAGGAAGGAGAAGTTGGTGTGAGAGTGTGTCGTCTGTTGTCTTACGAGCTCTGTAGAGGATGTTATCTTTAAGTCTTAGCTTGTCCCACTGTCTGAAGTAGATCTTACATTCAGTTGTTTCTCTGCTTCGCTGTAGCTGATTTGGTTTCTGACCGTGTTCGAGGAAGAATAGGACTCGTGATATATCTGGATCATCACGTTGTGCAAGGGCAATTTGCTTGGTAGTTAGCTTTGGCATTTCGTCTGTCTCACTGGTTACTGGTTTGGGATTGAGAAGCTTTGCCTGTCCTCTGGTTGTGACTTGACAGTTTGCGGGCTCTATGAATAGTTGGCCTGTATTAGGGTGACCAGTACATATGGCATTGACCACATCGGTTGGAATCTCTGTTGTGAAGGAGAGGGGTTTTGGGACATCATCAGCAGGTTGTGTTGTGAAGGGGAATGACGTAGAGTCTAGGACTGGGTGTTGTTTTCTCGAGAGAGCATCTGCGACTGCGTTGTTCTTACCAGGTTTATACTTCACAGTGAAGGAGAACTGAGAAAGGGCAGCCACCCACCGTTGGCCTGTTGCGTCCAACTTAGCTGTGGTGGTGACGTAGAGTAACGGATTGTTGTCGGTGTAGGCGGTGAATGTACTGCCGAGAAGGTAGTCTCTAAACTTATCCGTTACTGCTCATTTCATTGCCAGGAATTCTAGCTTGTGTGCTGGATATCTCGACTCTGCTGGATTTAAACCTCTGCTGGCGTAGGCTATGACGCGTTCTTGTCCATCTTGGATCTGACTCAGGACCGCTCCAAGCCCAACACCAGAAGCATCAGTTTGAAGAAGAAAAGGCTTCTTGTAGTCAGCGTAACCGAGGATGGGGGCTGAAATCATCACTTGTTTCAGCTGGTCAAACGATGCTTGTGTTTCTTTTGTCCAGATATAAGGGGGTGGTTTGGTAGGTGCCCGCTTTCCTTTTCGTCGTGTCGGGTTGCCTGCCGTGAGCTTGTACAGTGGTGCAACTATCTTCACATAGCCGTTCACGTAGCGACGGTAGTACCCAGTGAACCCTAGGAAGCTTCGTAGTTCTTTGTGAGTGGTTGGAGTTGGCCATTCTCGTACCTGTTCGATCTTTTCAGGGTCAGTGGACACACCTTTCGAAGAGACGATGTGTCCCAGATACTTGACTTCTGACTGGAGTAAGTGGCACTTTTGAGGCTTGAGTTTCAGTCCATGTTGAAGGAGACACATGAAGACCTGATCCAAGCGCTCAATATGCTCGTCAAATGTGGATGAAAAGACGATGATGTCGTCGAGGTACAGCAAACAAGTTGAGTAATTCAGCTCACCGAGGCACATCGTCATTAGGCGCTGGAAAGTAGCAGGAGCGTTCTGGAGGCCGAATGGCATGCGGTTGCATTCGTAGAGACCCATCGGAGTGGTAAACGCGGTCTTTGCTTCGTCCTTTTTGTCCATTTCTACTTGCCAGTAGCCTGACGTTAAGTCAAGGGTTGTGAAGATAGAGGCGTTACCAAGAGCTTCGAGGGCTTCTTCTATCCTTGGTAGTGGGTAGGCGTCAGGAATGGTCTTGCTGTTGAGCTTCCTGTAATCGATGCAGATCCTGAGAGAACCGTCTTTCTTGTGCGCAATGACCAATGGGGAGGCGTACGGGCTGCTGCTTCGTCGAATGACTTCGGCCTGCTCCATGCCTTTCAAGTGCTCCCTGACAGCTTGGTACTGGCTCGGTGGTATGCGTCTGTACGGAAGTTTGATTGGTCTATTGTTGACGAGTGGTATGCAGTGCTTCACAGTAGATGTACAACCAAAATCTAGAGAGTCTTTGGAGAAGATGCTGTTATGTTTATGAAGGAGATCAGCGAGCTTCTTCTTGTTCATGTCATCTTGCAAGGCAGAACTGGCTAAGTCGAGTGATGGAATCAGTTCATCCAAATTAATGGATGAGATGGAGTTCACTCTACCAGCCGGCACGCCATGAAGGAGAGGAGTGGTAGTTGGATGAAGAGTTGGTGTCGTATCTTGAACAGCGAGGACATACGAAACTTGTGCCAGATTGCAGTTTCTTCTGATGGAGATTGGTTTGGAAGAGATGTTGTGTACCCTGACCGGGAGTTGACGGCCAGGACCGATGTCAGTCACAGTGCATCCAATTCTGAGACAAGATGCGCGGTTGTTTTGTGCACCTTCAATGATCGCAGTGTAGGAGCCACCTGCTGGATTTGATGGAGCTTGGCACATGACATCAACTTCTTCTCCAGCGGGGATGCAGCGGGAGTGACTTCCAGTATACCTAGCATATCCCATCTTTCCGCTTTGGCTGTCTTGGTTTGAAGAAGATAAATTGACGTAGGCTGTGTGCCAGGCTTTACTGTCTTCCTGTACAAGTTCCATGAAGGATTGACCTCTTTCTTGTTGTTGATCTTTCTTGGATGCTCTTTCACGTTAGTACCTATTAGGAGTGGAACCTGTGCTCTGTAGGGATCTATAGGCACAACAAATGCAGGTACGTCTTGGTAGATGAAACCCATAGCTTCTAATGTGATAGGTATCACACCCAGATAAGGAACTGCCGATCCACTTGCTCCTTCTATGGTTACGTCAGCTGTTGTCAGTTCAAGGTTTCTAAGGCTCGGGTGGGACTTCCATAAGTCGGATGTGATGGATGTGATCTGTGATCCTGAGTCGATGAGAGCTCTGCAGTTAGTTCCATGTATCTTGATTGTCTCTTCATTGTGTGGGCCAATCAGCTTCTGGTATTCTGGCTTGAATTTGGCTAGTTGCGGTTTTACAGATTACAAAGGGCTTAGTGGTTGCGGGGCTCTGGCGGTGTGCCCTGTGACCGCTGGCCCTGGTCGTTTAACGGGGGGCTACGACATCCTCTTGCGATGTGGCCTTCGTTACCGCACTTGTAGCACACAAAAACTCTGTTCTGGTTCTGGAGGTTTGGCGGTACTGTGGGTTGAACAGCCCTACGTTGTCGTGTGAAGTTGTCCACTTGTCGGGTCAGATGCTGCATTTGAAGTATGACATCTTGCATCAGGTCTGGGATATAATCTGGTTTCTGGCTGATAGCAGAATGTGGTCGAGCTATCTGTTCACGAAGGAGAGGCTTCTGTTCTGAAGGAGAGGTTGATTGGATGGGTGATGTCGATGTTTGTGGTTGTGCTTGGGTTCTTGATGATCTGTTAGTTAGAGCAGAGTCCAGTCTGTGTTCCCGTTCTATGAGTCGGAGTTCTGCTTGCATCTCACGAAATGCCATGTCCCGAGGTTTCATTGGGGCGAGTCTCTGGCGTATCTTGTCGTCTTTCACTCCTCTCATGAACTGCGGTGTTAGCATTCGGTTTCGGTCTGGCGGGGAAATTTGTCTGTACATGCGCTCCTCTGTGAGTCGTAGGGTTGCTTCCAGTTCAACAGCATAGATGCTTGCTGACTCGTTTGGGCGGCGAACTCTCTCGTAGAACTCTGCTAAAGGGTCTCCTCCAGACAATAGGTCGCCAAACTGTGCTTTGAGCTCGGCAAACGCATCTGTCGGGTTCTGGAGTTCTATGGGTAGGTTTAGGATGAGTTTTCTGGCTGCGCCTCCCAGGTACCGCACAACTGTTGAGAACTGGAGCTCTTTTGGAATAGCTGTTGTGTCCAGCAAGTACTTCGCATCTCGCACCCAATCGTCAACTGATGTATTCTTTTCACTTCTAGTGAAGGTAGGAATGTTTTTCACCTGATGGGAAGGCATCAACTGGAGATGTTGAGATTGTTGGTTTGAAGTAGATGAAGAGAGACGTCTGGGTTGGTGAGAAGAGCTAGGCGGATTGTGTTTCGTTCTTGGCAAGTTTGTGAAGGAAGAAGAATATCGTCTTGGCATTGCTCCACTGCTGTTGACAGGGTTTGAAGGAGACTCATTGACATGTGATGGGTAGTGGGTTTGCACTGGTGGTGGTTTTGGCGTGCTTGGTAGTTCCATGAATGAAGAAGAGTGTCGTTGGGGAGTACTTCTGACAGCGTTTTGATGTGGTTGCTGTTGTGGTTGTTGGTGAAATTCTGGCTGACACGTTTCCGGAGTTCTACCAGATCACTCAAAAACTCTTCTGGGAGCGAGGTTGGATGTCGACGTGTTCTTTGTGGAGAGAGATGAAGTATTGGGCGTTGTGGGGTTAATGTAGGAGGATGGTCGCTCCCAAACCGGTACTCTTCAGCAGGATTGTCTCTAGAGCTTGCCATGACTAGAACAAAGTTGACCTGAAACTTGTATAAAAATCTACGGGAAACTTGTTATAACAAACAACAATAGGATTTCACACTGTCTATTCAATTTCTGAAAATGCATCAAAAATCAACCAATAGCATAACAAATCAAAACACATCTGATTGAACACGATATGCAAATAAAAAAAAACCAGGTGATTAAAAGAATGCAAAACAAAACATATATCCTCACCCAATTTTATGCAGCACAAGCCAGGGCTTACATAAAATCGTACACAGCAATTGACTTTCTGGCGCTCAAGACAAACTTTGATGCTTCTCACAAAAATGCAACTTCAAAGAATCTATAAATACTATATATTTAAAACACACCTGTTTTGTTTGTTAACACAGCGTTTAACCCGTTTAAGGAACATGTGTCTTTCCTTTCAACTTTAAACAGTTGAGTAGGATTGTTCAGGTTTCCTCATTGTTCAAAGAGAGGTTCATGGGGAGGCATTCCGACGGATGGGAGGGGTATTTCGGCCGTTGTTGAAGACCCGACGGTGAACAATTGTTAATGTCTCTTGACTTGTGATGAAAATGCTACCAAGTTTCAGGAAGCAGTTGTTCAAGGCTGTGCTACTGTTTCATCAGGGGGGTTCAGGATCTCGGCAATGGAGGAAGCTACCCGCAAAAATAAGGGACGTGAAGACTGGGCCTCAAACGACGGTGCACACGACGATCAAGGTTTCTTTAGCGTCTGTTGTCCGGTGGGGGTGGGGTAGCGAAGATGTCAAAAGTGGCCAAGGATGTCCAACCATGGGTAGGATGTCAAACCATGATTCTTGTTGAAGTCAATACAGCTCATCAGTGAAGTGATTTTCTTGCAGCGAAGATGTAAGTGTAGTTTCCGTACCCGGATCTTCCACCATTTGTGACCGGCTTAAATAAATGATCCTGCGGGACACAATCTTCGCTGTTCCAGACTTTTATTTATATCTGAATTGAAGACGGAGAAAATAATGTGATGTTAAGTCTCCGACGTCAAAGGAAAGAGTCTAATTAAATAAACATAATTTAAATAGAACATTAAGAATAAAACTTACAAGGCACAAATACTATTTACAATGAATTAGGAAATCCTTAAAAGACGCGAGAATGTTGCTGTTTTCCAGCCTAGAAATTATGTATTTTAGAATAAACAAATCAATGAAATATTCCTTGAACTTGGATAAAGACTATCTATAATAAACGATTTGCCAAAGATTGGAAATGGATGGCAAACAGAAAAGCATAAATAAAGGCAAACTAAATGATCTAATTAAAGTTCCCGCCAAAATTTTAATGGCGTCCGCCATCTTGGAATTGTACCAAAATGAGAAGATAACTCCGCAAAATCAGCAATATTTACATCATTAAGTCGGAAAACAAGTAAGGCATTACTTCCGAACTCTAGTAATGCAAAACTATTAACAAAATCTAAGAGAGGAGACTTGAGGAAATTCAAATCAAAAAGAAATATATCTATAATGGGAGTTTTCTTTCCCGACTAAACACTAAGTAAATTAACTCTAGAAAACCGTTTCCTTGTCAAAAAGAAACATGTCATAAAATAAGCTAAACTCTACGAACAATTTATACAAGAGGAATTTATATGAAATCTAGGGGAGAATGGATGGAAAATAGAATGGTAATTACCTGAATTGAAGACGGAGAAAATAATGTGATGTTAAGTCTCCGACGTCAAAGGAAAGAGTGACCCTCTGACGTCTTGCGGCCGATGAGGGCGCGCTAACCGGTGTATTTAAAAAAAAAGGTGAGTATGAATAAATGAAAAGTACCCGGATGTGAATTATAATACTTTTATGTCAATTACCATTTAAATCTAAGTGGTGGAAAAAACAATACATGCGATAGCACCGAGGAGCAACGTATAAATGGTTGTGAAGGTTTTGAAACAAATTAGTAATTTATAGAATCATCCCAACCCCCTTTCACGTTGTGTTTATACAAGCATCATCAGCCACATCGCTAAGCGGTCTAGGAGATCATGGGGCACCAGATCATTCTGTGTGGCTTCACTTCTTAATTGATAGCATCTAATCAAGGCAATCTGTTCCTTGTCTAACTTAAAACAAAGGTAAAACCTTTTTCGAGTGTATTAAAAGTCTACAGTTTATACGTTTCTTCTTAGGATGTATTGTATGTTAATATCATTATTTCACACTTGCGTATTTTATTCTATTTAACTTTTTGCTGGGTTTCTAGAGGCTGAACTGAATATTAATTACCTTTTCGGTACATCTCTATCCAAGCGGGAGAATTGTGTATGTCGGTTACAGGATTCTGCTCAGCAATGGCAATGTGCTCTTGTAGCTCCTTTGCAATTGTTGACACACTAAACCATCTTCGAAGCCGAGGATTTAGGGGTATATATGAAAACACCTTTTGTGGTGTTGTTGTTCCATCCTTGAATGTAGTTGGAAGTAAACCAGAGGAAAATACATCCATTGGTGACACTGTCGGGGTGTGGGGAATTCCCCTTATCAGTATTGTGAACATGATATAATAATTGCTCGCCATAGAGGAGACATGCTTGTGCTTGCAAAAACGTACACATTTAGCTTGCAAAAACATACGTAGGCATATTTGTCACTAGGTATATAGTTCTGATAACAAAAAAAAATGGTACTCTTTTCACCCCGTGCACTTTTAAACCTATCTTTGTTTTGGGATATTCACAGTCGCATTACATTCATCACTTGATTCAACTGCCAATGTACCGTTACTTGTTCCACCTGGCTGTCAACGTTTATACCAAAGATCATACACAGCACACACGTAACTAAGAATGTTGACGTCCTTACTGTAACAGCAATTCCATATTGACAAGTAATGAAAGTTTAACACCACGATTGTTGGCGTTAGAGAGGCGCAAAAATTGCCTCATTCTTCCTGAACAATTTTCTGACGGTGGTTTGACTCTACGTGGGCGGGCGTTTTGGATATTCTGTACCCCCCCCCCTCACCCCACCCTCCCCGGTTCTGGTAAGGCACAAAGCAAGTCATACCCAAGTCAAACCCTAGGGCTACTCAATCAAGAGTGAATGCAAAAAAAATAGCTTTGCCAACTAAACGTTTAAAAACGAGTTCTTGTTGAATTGTTTAAGTTATTACAATAAAAGTTGTCTGTTACCTTGGCTCGTTGCAGTCTGGACAATGAGATTTGTCACTGTCTTGGCCATCATACACGATGTGGTCTTTAGGGCACACATCCTACCTCTTCACTGTGATAAGCAAATCTTCCACCATTCTCTTGGCAGCACTAAATGTATCTGGTAAAATGTTCCCAGCTGGGAGAATGTAGTGATGCAGCACACGAAGCATCTCACTCATTGCCCTCTGGCTTACCTTTAATACAGAGATACCAATACAAACAAAAACCGGCTATACTCAGGGATGCGCAAGCAAAGTCATCTGACTTTAACATAAACTCGTCTCAGACTATAATACAATTATTGTAATTTGAAATAAAAAAAATATATAAAGGCTTAGGCCTAGGCAATAAATATTAAAATAACTGTGCTTACAAAAAATATATCGGTGCCGAATTTTCGGACAATAGTCCTTCTTCAAGGCTTATATTAAAATCTCCTATAGAACCCAATGGAAACCTTATTCGTTATATCGAGTGATATTTTTTTTCAGAGTCGATGGATGTTGTCTTCTTCAAAATGGTGAATCCCCTACCTAATTCCGTAAGAAATGAATTTATCAGCCAGGAAGCTCTTGTTTAGCTTAACCAAAGAGTTTTACTTGGACGAGGTGTATGGAAGGGTTTTTCTCATTGTACCAACTTGAACTGAAATTCTTGTTCTATCAGAGCAGCAGGATAATTCGACTGTCATGTTTTAAATGTAGCCTATGTTAATACAAACATTTGTTTTCCTATCCCCCCCCCTTTACATCTTAGCTTGGGATCCTGAACTTCGACTTAATACATGACTTACGAATTACGACGAATATTCGTAGGCTTAAAAAAGAAGTACATGTATACCTAAGTCAGTTTAAGTCAGGGCTTCCGACTTCACAGGGATCAGGGCCTTTCGTATCAAAATTTATAATTGATAAAATAGGAAACAAATGTTGACCTGTGGTATAAATACATACAATATTAGTTAATGGCCTGACGTTTCGACCCAAGTAATCAAACCCTAGTCTTTTTCAAAGGCTAAAATGACAACACAACATACACAAACAATATACTAGAGAAAGTGTATGTTGTGTTGTCATGTAGCCTTTGAAAAAGACTCTGCTGGGGTCGAAACGTCACGCAGTTATAACTACTTAAAACGAAAAATATTGTATAATTATATAATAAACTTTGCAGACATCCATACCATACAATCACGAGTACGACCTGACTGTTGACCAAGCGATGTGTCAATTTCATTGAGCACTATTTACATTGACCTTCATCAGAAAACGGACATCTTATCTCCGTCAGCTTCTCATACACAATGGCAGTGTTCTAGTATTAAAGTGTCTTCCTTTGATCAGTTCGGTTGGGATTTTCAGTTTATAAGTGGTTATTTATATTTCCACTTAATCGGTTTGGTGAAGTTGATCCATTAAAACTCTTTGATCAAGCTTGCAACTGTTTAGACTGGTAGAGTCCCAAATATTCTGTAGGTCTACACTTTGTGTTTGTATGTTTTATGAATTTTTGTTTTATTGGTTTATTTATTTTTTATTTGTAGTTCTTTTCAACTTACCCCAGGAAAGAGTCCTTGTATTGATATCAACATTGTCACTGCCTGCAGGACATTGATGTTGCTTCCGGCGTACAGCGGCTGTGCTCTTGCCTTTTCAGGGTGTCCTGGTATTGTTGCCGTCTCGTCGACCTTTTCAGTTGCCCCATCTTTTGCAAAAATATTGTGTTTTCCCATTTCTTCTTTAAGCATATGGGCTTCTGCAGTTTTGGAAGTGAGTAACTTCCCACCGTAAAATTTACATTTTTCGCACAGACAAATCACCTTTGAGGCCATGGTGTATCGGAAGTTTATATCTGGACTACTGCGCTTTCACAAACTCCGCGTGTGTGCCGCAGTTCATATTATATCATGCGTGTGTGCTTAGGCCCAACTCTCATCCTTGATGGACATAAAAAATCGACCACACGTGGTGATCTTGGATAAGAATGGACACGTTTATTTTCAGCAAGAATGTCTCGCATTCCTGAAGCTTTCCTTTTTCTTGAAGTCACTGAAGGTTGTTCAAAATTATTAATGAGAATATTCCTGCCCGATATCGGCCGTAAACTTTCGGTTTTTGATTTGGAACACGATTAGTAAGAAAACAGGACTGCTTTTGTGTTAATATCGTTTTATTAATGGCTTTGTGCCAGATGGGTTCACAAATCTGAATTTACTTATAGTTTCTAGCTATATATGTAATTGATACTAGCCTTCGAAGAGATATCACACATAACTCTCACATTATGAAATAATATACAATTTTATATTTCTTCATTGATTTTTATCCCAAGAATGGAGCGTCACTTTTAACAGCCAAATACTTTAATGGGGCAACACTTTATTGCTGTTCATTAATATGCGTCGTATACACAGGTTTGAGCAAAATATCTTTAAAAATACGTGGAGGGAGACTCCGGCTGTCTCTCACTTAAGGATGGGGACTGATGAGGCAACGGTCCCTTCCCAAGCGCAACACCTACGCCCAACGCTGCATTGCATGCGGGGGAGGGCACAATTAGGCCCGGCCAACCATGCAACGACGGAAGCCAGCGAAATTGGGCCGAGCGTAGGCCTACGTGTGGGTTTTCAGTTGTGGTGTTGTGATGGACAGTCGTGTTATGGTCAGATTTGGATGTCAAATTATGTGAGATGATTTACGATGTATATTGCCTATACTTATGAGGTTTAGAGAAAGATTAATTTCATGAATCCAGACATAATAAGTTCATTGCTTTTTGGTTAAGAGAAATTGTATGTCAGGATGGCATGGTCGAATTTGACATTATTATAATGTTCTAGCTGTGGTTTTGGAGAGAGTTATGATCATTACATTTTTATTATGGATTTTGCCAGTTTCTTATGACTGTTACAAATGAAGTAATATCATATTTTCAGGTTGCTCTATTCTCATGAAGACAGTCATTTGAGGTTCGTACGCCAATTGGTTTTAAAAATTTGTATACAAGTCATTATGTTACACGGAATAACTGAGCTGTTATTATCGGTATGAATCGGAGAGGGGAAGCTGTAGGGAAATAAATGATATCTACGATTTATCCCTCAAGGGTTGCACTGTCACTAGTCACTGATGTTAATGTGGGGATATTTATTGTTGAAAAGACCACCTGAAGTTTCATACCGAGAGTTTACAAACCGAGATGAACAAGCCACGTAAAATCCCTTAACTTGACGCGTCCTTTCACTAATGATGTAGCTTTGCAATTCGCATGGTCCCTGTCTTTATGTTAACTATTATTTACCAAAAGTTATTTGAAATATAACTTTATCGAGGAATTTTGTTTTTCTAAGAATAAGAAATATTTCAGGGGATAAAGATGAGGTGTTATTTGAAATAATAAAAGTGTATTGAAGTACTGCAGTGATCATAGACTGACAAAAAGTTTATTAATGCAGCGCCCCCTTTCAGCAGAGATTTGCATAATAATCGTTCACTCAATTTTTTTGATGAATTTAAATGTATTTAAAATACACCAAAGCTGTTGAAAACAATAACTCCTTGTTTTTATATCTAAAAATACCATACAACAATATTAGATTGTAATCAATCGCATTCAGTAAGTTTCATTTTTTTTCCATGAATGTCCAATTTTCAACTAAAGAAAGTACATTCAAACACTTTTATGTACTTGTCGCGGTATTTGAAATTTAGGCGCTTTTAGTTCAGGAATTGCAGAATATTGTGCTTTTTATATCCATATTTACCTGGTTTTATCAAGAAATAGTTAGTATTCTTCAAATTGCATAACCTGACATAACTGTACACATAAAGGGTGAATTAGCATGTTTTGTTTTGCTTCAATGCTTCCTATTTTTCACTATTATTACTCATTTAAAATTTTGAAAATAACACAAAATACTAATTTCCGTGTTGTTGCAATTTTTTTCTTCAGTTTTCAGTGTAATAAAGTGTCGGAGTTGGGTTGCAACAATTGAATTGATGCATGTATTTCTCAAATAACAGCATAAATAATAAGATGACAAGAAAACACTATTCCATCCATCTATCAAGACCAGTATTTTAGGATTTGGAAAGACGGAGGAAATCTTATCACATCACATAACTTCCAACCCAGACGACTGACTTCCATGTAATTTTGAATGAATGTTCTTTCAACAAATTGGTGGCCGGGGTTCCAGAAATAATAAAGTGGGTATTTTGAAAGTTTCGGGCCCATTAACACTAATGACAGGAATATAGGTGTCGAAATTGGTTGCAATATTAATTGATTATTCGAATTTTTGCTTTAAAAACATATAATAATATGAATAATCATATGTACGTTTTGGTGCAAGCTAAAGGTAAAATATCTGTACAAGAAATCTGAAAAGATCAGGGTCTAAAGTAAAGAAGGGCCGACATTTCTGGAAATTTCCATTTTTTGTGGAAAGATCAATCGTACCTTATAAATGAACTACATAACCCATTTGTTTTTATTATGAAATGGTTAGATTTATAACTAATAATAATTAGGCATACGCCTGTACGTTTGTGTCAAAAACGTTTATAATGGTAATAGTTTCCAAAATTATTATTTTTGATAACTTTTAAAACAGCTCAGATAGCAGTCGTTTAGTTATGGTAAAGTGAAATACTTAAATTGTTCCAATTGAAGTTTTGTTTTACTGAGAACGGCTTCCATCAAAAATCATAAAGAGCAAATTATGTTCAAATTCAAATGCGATCGGAAAGGTTGATAATATGGGCTGACGTCGTAAAAATAAAAATAAGAGGGAAAAATGTGTTTTAAAATGTTTTTCAAGAGAAGTTTCTTCTATATTCCATGCTTCAACCTCCAAGCATCTCCATGTTTGAACACCTAGACTTAATTCTCGGCCGAAATAATCATAGCACAAGCAGCTCTCCTTGGTCCTCACCAAAGACATGGCTTTATAATTGGATTACATAAGCATGAGGCACTCTTATAAGAGGCAGGGTCAGTATGTTATGGACCATACGAGGGATGCATGTACATGTACATGTACATGCAAACACATCTATAACAGAGCAACCGTGGCCCCAACATAGTGTGAACATGTTAGGAAGAACCATGAATGATGTTTAAAACATTATCTAACACAAAAAGTATTACATGTTATTTGAAGTCCTAAAGATTGTTTTATATCATTTGTAATTTACACATCCTCCCGCAAAAGTGCTGGTACGTGAAATAAAGGAAGTTTTTAAGACATCGGTAGGCATGCGATCTACATCAGACCAGTTAGTATTGAACTTGCCTTTAGTAATCCGTTCTTCCATGATTTGGGAAAGAATGGCAACGTGTTCCAAGACTACAATTTTTTGGGTTAGTTATATTCGACATATAAAATTTCATTTTGCCCTTCACAGTGCAGTGCATTTTGAGTTGTCTGTGTTTATCCCCCACATGACTCAAAAAGCACTGAGTATACAGTGCTTATCAGACATCGGTAAACAGCAAAACGAAATTTATATATATTCTGCATTACAACAAATATTAACTCGAATCAAACATTTCACAAATGCGCTTACTTAAAAATCAAGCGAGGTGTCAACTGACAATTTTAAATTTTTGAGTGGAATCCGAATTTCCCATTAGTCTGCATCTGCCATTTCAAAATTACGATCGAAACGGTACTTGCCACAGTTGGGCAAGTAGCCTACACATTATTAAAAAGTTATTAGAGAAAAGAAGACGGTCCCTGCATGCTCAATACTTTAATTTATAGCTTGTGAGAGAGGAAGGAATGCCGTACTGAGTATGCCTATATGGATGGTTACGATCATGGTGTGGAATCCAACCTTGAAACTTTAGGGTGGCCCTTGGCTTAGAAATCCTGTCTGTCATAGCATGATATCTGTTACGTCGGCACATACTGGTAGTTTCCTTATTCTTGTCTATTGAACAAGTGGGGGCCTATGCCCACTGAATAAGGGTCCAGTGAATTACAAGTAAATAAATAAATCCTCATAAACTGCAGTAAAATACTGGCAAGTAAATTACTATATTGACATTGACATGTTCATATCTGATAAAGCAATCCAATGGGCAGTTGAAGTGCGGTTTCAGCTTTATACCTTCAAATGTTAACTTAAAATCAAAACTCAAAATCGATCGCAAAATTATTGGTAAATTATTAATTAGGCATATAGGCATAAGTACAGTAAAACAGGGAATTAGTTGGCCTTGGTGTCTAGGCGGGAAGGGTGGATTTGCTTGCGAAGTAAAGGAAAACTTTGTTTCAAAAATATTCTGATAACTAGTAATTATATTTTGGTTGATCTGAATTTATGTACAAACAAATTAAAGAGACGGAAAGGAAAGTATACCGATACACATTTGTACGAGAGCGTCAGTTATAACAGGAAAACTCTATCAATCATCAACAACTAAAAACACAATGTTTGACTTGACACGTTTATACGCCCCTAAAATAGTGCTTTTTTTGGTGTTTTTTGGTTTGAAAAGTATAAAAGTTGGATAATGAACTGTTGATACTTTACTTGTGAAATGCAACAGTTAACACAAAAAGCAAAATCCAATATGCACCTTCACGGGAAGTTGCGAACCATTACACTTAACATTCCCGAGAGTAAGCGATGGGAAGCCGTGTCAGTCAGATGATAGCAGGTTGACAAGACTAACAACTTGACAAGTAAAATTGCATACATTAACTTTCGTAGCAACAACTACTTTTTCAGATGCCCGAAAAAGAAGTTGCTGGTACGAAAGCTTGTGCATGTAATTTTATTTGTTATAGTCTTTATAAAGTGCTACATACAATCCCACAATTCAAGCCTGATCAAAGTGATCACACACTGAAGTCTGAACAGGGGCAGACGTATAGTCCGGCATTTTCATCTGTTATGTAATGTCGTCTATTCTCAGCCAATCAGTACCGGGGTACCGTTCGCGGGAAACATGAACGGATAAATCTGTACTATTCGCGGGAAACTTGACAGATAAACAAGTAATTCGCGGGAAACTGCAAGGAACATCCCTTAAAAGACCGAGCCTGGTTCTAAAACTCAGTTACTCCATACAGGCATCAACCACCATGGATGAACCAGTACTACGGGATATTATAAACCAAGCGATTTGCGACTCTTTTTGCGCCGTCAACAGTACCAGTACCAAAGAGAGGGGGTTTCAACCATGTAATAGTTCTCCATCGTGTGTACCGGTACCTTCTCCAAGAAAGAAAAGGAAACATGCTAAATTGACACCCCAGAGGTGGTTATATCATGTAAGTACTTTTAGAACCTGAATAGTTTGAGCAAGGAGAATTTCCTTCCTCCGTGGCTGAGTGTAGGCCTATGATCTATATTCAGAGCAAATCTTACCTCTAGCGCAGCGGTATAATATTTGAAATAATACTTCAAAAATTACATCATACACTCTAAAAACTGAAGTGCTAAAATCAGCACCTGTAGTGCTTATTTTAGCACTTCCAGGTGTGTCTATAGTGACTACTCTTGGGGTGCTGATGTAGCACGTGCATGCGTGCTACTCAAAAAGCACCCCAAAAGTGCTGACTTAGCACCCAAGAAGAGCTGACTTGGCACCAAAGAAGTGCAGACTTGACACCCAAGAAGTGCTGACTTAGCACCCAAGAAGTGTTGACTTAGCACCCAATAAGTACTGACTTAGCACCAAAGAGGTGCTGATTTGGCACCAAAGAAGTGCTGACTAGCGCCCAATAAGTACTGACTTAGCACCAAAGAGGTGCTGATTTGGCACCTAAGAAGTGCAGACTTGTCACCCAAGAAGTGCAGACTTGGCACCCAAGAAGTGCAGACTTGGCACCCAAGAAGTGCAGACTTGGCATTAAAAAAGCTTTTTCTAAGCATGTTTACAGGTGCTGCTTTCAACGATGCCCACATGGTAAAGAAATTGTGAAACCACCACATAATAAAGTCTGAAATTTCACTTTTATTAGAAACTTACTTTGGAACAAGAAATACAAAAAAACAGTTAAAACTGTGTAAAATGTGTTAATGTAAACAACTTGGATTCATCCGAATCCATTTTCATACTGTCAACGTGCTGGGCCCAATTTCATGGCTCTGCTTACCTTGGAATTCTGCGCTTACATATCATAGAATTGAGTGCTACAAGGGCTCCATTAGCGCAGAATTTCGTGGTAAGCACAGCCATGAAATTGGGCCCAGATCATAAGATATTTAACAAAAATACAAAAGAAGTACATTTTTTTTTTCAAAACAGTTCAACAATAGTTATAAGTAGGCCTTTACTTATAACTTAAAAAACCTTCATGATGATGCCTTCATTTATCCTCGTTACTATAGCAGGGGACTGCTTTTGTTTCAGCCATGAAGATTTGTTTTGGTTTTATTCATGGAGATTTTTTGTCAGTAAGACTTTCACTGAGCCTCCATAAACAAAATAATAATAATAATGAAATAAAATTTAAATAAATATCATTATAATAATAATAATAATAATAATAATAATAATAATAATAATAGTAATAATAACAAATTTAATTTTCTAAATGAATTAAAACAAATGCAAAAAACAATCATAAGTTGCTATAGCAGGGGACTACTTTTGTTTTAGTCATGGAGATTTGTTTTGGTTTTAGTCATGGAGATTTTTTGTCAGTAAGACTTTCACTGAGCCTTCTGAGCCATTGCTACTTCTGTTACTCTTGATGGTAACTTTCACCATGATAGAGATCTATATCCTAGTGTTAAGTTTTACAAATCAAACATTGTTACCAGTGTAATTTAGGTACACAATTAAAAATTCAATGAGTTTCAAGAAACATTTCCCCACCAATGAAAAATTTACCATCATCAAATTGTCTGGGTTTATTTAGCCCATGATAGTCTTCTCTGTTAACAAAGTTTGAATTTTATTAAACTGGTACGAATATGACCAAAAAAATTAATAACAAACCAAAATTTTCCAAAAGGAATTAAAACAATTGCAAGAAAAATAATCATAAGTTGCTATAGCAGAGGACTACTTTTGTTTTAGCCATGAAGATTTGTTTTGGTTTTAGTCATGGAGATTTTTTGTCAGTAAGACTTTCACTGAGCCTTCAGAGCCATTGCTACTTCTGTTACTCTTGATGGTAACTTTCCAATGTATTTGATGCCGTATATTTGTGATTGTAGGTAGATGAAGAAGTTTGCAACCGTCGGAGAATATTCCAAGTTGAACACATAGTGGCTCTTAAACAGGTAGTCTACTGCAGTTGTGATCTTCTTTGATCGAAGGGGAAATCCAAAATGCTCTATCTTTAGAACAAGCTGTTCGGTTGACAGTTTGGTTCCAAAAGCAAGAAGCGTAGGCTGCTTCGTTAATTTATCATCCTTCAGCACTTCTTCTAGGGAACTGCTGACCTGTAAAGAAGAAGAAAAACAAAAGGAATAAAAACATGAAAAACAAGAAAGTAAAACCACATCATCTGTAAAAATAAAATCATCAAATGGATTGCAAATCAACCGACTTGACCTGGACAGGAACAACTAATTGGACAGTCTAAACAAAGCTTTGTCCAATTTTTTTTATTCAGGTCCTTAAAGTTGCAGTTGACATAAGACTGTTACATTCTTTTTTTTTCTTCAAATGGTGTACATGTGTGTATTAAACAAATAACAATGAAATAGATGGGACTTTACACTTCAAGGGTGTCCCCCTAGCTCTTTCTGCTTAAATCACTTAATTAACAAGCATCAAGTGATATAATGTAAATTCACATGACTTTTAACTGTACCCATCAAATTGCAATTCACTTACCAAATGCAAACATTTATGACCGGGGGGGGGGGGGGGGACGACTGTAGAGCACCCCTCCCTCCTCAAACAACCTTCATGTTCTGATAAGTTATATTGCTTGGTTCCATACTATAGTGGGTCATTGCAGTCTGGCCTTTCAATGCACAATGATACAAATTTAAAAAAAATACCTCATGGTATGTCACAAGGAGCTTATCTGTGTCTTGACAAGAAACTCTGCCTTTTGCTTTTGTGTTGAATGATGGCAACAGGTGCATACGTATCAGGAAGCCATACAGTTCTGTAAGTTCTACAAGTGTAAAAGTTAAATATGTGTTAAAATAATATGTCAACATTTGAATTGATACATAAAAACATAACGCTGTTTAAGCACACAAATTTGCTTACCATGATAATCATGATAAACGCTCGGCCATGACACACCATAATAGACAGAGTGCATGTAAAAGTGAAAAACTTAGTTCTCAAGTCTCTTACCTAAAGAAAAAGAGGTGTAAAATGCATTTGTATTTGATACCCTTTCAGTGCAAAATCAGTTGCATCCCAAACCATGTTTGTACCAGCGAGTTTTCTGTTCATCCCTTAGTTTACGACAATGAAGCTTGTCCTGTATGAAATACAGACCCATTTACTTTTGTCAACTCATGACGTCATGTTTCAGACAGGATTTCAAATAAAACAATATTTTACACCATTTTAACGTGAGAAAGACAATTTGCTTTCCTTTCATAAGGACTCTATTTACTGAAAATGAGTGCAGCACAAAACTGAATTGCAACTCAAAGCACCTCTTTAAACATAATTTTATTTTACAAAATAATCAATTACTTTACATATGCTTCAATTTTACATCATTGAGTTGAGTTATTGTATCTATTGAATTTGTTGTCCTTGTCTGATATGACCCCTGCAGATGAGGTTCACATTAATCCTAGTGTACTAACCTTGTCTATTCTCCTCAGAATGTGAGTTGAATTCTTTCATAACCTTGATTACTCTTTCTTGCCTGCAGGTTGAGCCATATTTCAACAAAGCCTGAGCTTGACCCCTCCATTTCAGTAGCAAACAATCAGACGAGTCTTTGTACTTGACCTGGAAATCTTGATCAATCTTTACATGGGCAAACAATTTGTTGACAATTAACAGGTCAATAAAAACAGGGCTTGATGCCCAGTTGGCTTCCTATGTGTTTTGCATGTTTGTTTTTGGAGGACAGATCATTATAATATTGCTTGGCATATTATTTGAAAAAAAAGTTCTCAAGATAATGTGCATGGCATTTTGGCTGCCGATGATAACGCATATTTGCTAAGCAAAATGATTCTGTGCTAAGCAATTTTTTCACATTTGTATGCTTATTATCAATAGCTCAAATAAAACCAAGACCAGGACATTGTTTCAGTCAGAATTATTTTTGAAATTAGTGGTACTCATGAACTTTGAACATTTTCTTCCTTAAGGTATGGAATTAGACTGTCAATGAGTGAGGTTTGTGAACGGTCCTGTCCATTGTTCTCAGAAGTTTTACAGTCATGTTCAGAGCCCAATTTTATAGACCTTAAGCACACAAATTGGCTTAGCACAGGATAACCTTGCTTCGCAAAACTAGGTTACCAGCCAAAATACCATATTATGTACATTACTTGTAACTGGTTACCTGCTAAGTTTTGCTCAGCAACAATAATTGTTAAGCATAATTGTTCTATTAGCAAATTTGTGCGCTTAGCACCTCTTTGAAAATAGGCCCTGAACTACGCGTGCTTGCCCAGAATTGCACATGCATGCTTTGAACAGAACAAATGGATCAGTGTGATTAATACTGTCAGCATCTCAAAAGTCTCCCATTGCTATCACATTTTACATGTTTATAAGTTTTAACATAAGACTCACAAGTTCTGGAATATCCATGTATCGTGGGTACCGCTGAAGTATTTCAGATACAAAGGGTTTCTGCTCCTGTATCCAGGCTTGTCTATTTGGTGCCATTTTCCCCATAGCTTTGATCACCTGCCCTCTATTCCTGTCCCCTGTCGCATTCTTACAGTACGACTCCAACTCTTCTACCTCAGTGTCAGGCATCAGGTCCTGAAAATCTTCTTCAGGGCTAGAGTCACACGGAGGAGTGTTGTATTTAGTACTGGTCTTCTGCTTTGCTGATGAAGGGAGCGTTCGTCTGATGTTCTTCAGCTTATCTTGTATGTAACCACTCTGTCCACCAACTGAGCTGAAGAAGTGTTCCTATGGGCAGGGGAGAATATGGCATCAAGTGAAGAGGGTAGTACAGCATAAAATTGTCTTAAAATATCAGAAGCAGCTTCCATTTCATACACATGTACGTTTGGTCTTTATGACATGTTGGTTACCGGTATACAAAAAAATAATGATTAAACCTGGCAAAATTTCAAACTTTGACATGAAAAAAAGGGAATCTTTGCCTGTTAATAAATCTCATATCATACATGTACACATGTATGGCCCACATTGGCTCGTTATTGAGCACAAATCAATATCAATAGAGCAGCCATTATTCAAAATACAAGAAAATGAGTAAACCGTTGTCCGATTTTAAGGGCATTCCAGCTCCTGATCAGAAGACTAACTGGGTATTTTATATTCCATGAATCTAAACTTAATTGGAAATTTTAGTATTTACATATCCTGTCTGTCCACTTGAATCTCTGAGATTTGGAAATAATTTTATCACGGCACAGCCTATTGCATGTCTCTCCTGAACGGATGGGTAACTAATAATAAACAAGAAAATACAAACAACCCTTTTTTAAAGAGCAAAAAAGAATGAACCTGAGGCATAGAGTTTCTCACATTTTCCAATACAACCCTTAAAGAAAATGAATCAACAGCTGTACACACTTCATATTGAGTATACGGGTAGCCTGCACATCTTGAATTTAACAATTTTCAGACAAAATGGTACAGATTTGTGCATTTTGCCTGACCTATGTAAAAATATCTATTATTTCTAAGCGATCCAACTGTCTAATTAATTATACAGGCCTGCATTCACCAAAATGTAGCCAATTTTGTCTTGTGATTCAATCGCTGATTGTTCAAAAATTTATTTCCAAATGAAAAAACATTCATGTAAAAAAGAGTACATACATATATGTCATTTCACCACTTCCCAAGAATTGAACGAGAGTTCCTTAAAATTTTTAAACCTTTTTCTGATTAATTTCAAGAAAAAGATATCCCAGGACAACAAATATTCAATCACAAGGACAATGCGCATACAAGACTATTATTTTTCAATCTTATTGTGATACTAATTCATTAGTACTTACTTTCCACACTGTGCGATTAGTTCAGCAGTGAGTACGCTCACTAGTGTTATTCTGGACCCAGGGCAGATGTATTTGTTTTTCCAGTACTCCTCTAAAATTGCTTGTCCTTTGGGGTGTTTCTTCAAAATTATTTTTGCATCAAAAACCACCTGTTTGACAATACAAACAACATCAATGAAAGGGGGAAAAACATTGAAATTCTTATTTTCTTTTTATAGACCATGCATACAAGACTATTATTTTTCAATCTTATTGTGATACTAATTCATTAGTACTTAGGAAAGCTATTCACCTTAGCTGATTTTGGGGTGCTGCTAGAGCATGGGGATGTCCTGCTGGAAGATGATGATCCTGATCCTGAATCAAGCTGAAATGGGAATAGTTCAAAACATAAACAGTCCCAAAATGCTACAATAGTGGCAGACAACAAAGCTACAAAAGGTCTATGGGGTAAAACATAAATGCCACTTTTTTTCTGTGAAGATTTAACATTCCAAACAGCAGTACTATTTGTTTAACCTTTGATGTGATGTGATGTGATGTAAGAGGGCATGTTTCAAATCATATTTGCCTCTGTATTTATCTTTAAATACTTGATCTTATAATATCACTGTGCTACATGTATGTTTACAAACCTTCATGTAATTGAATGGGTGTTTTCCTTGCCATGAAAAGTCATTCTGATTTGTAAACAAGGTATATAGTCTATTGTCACACTTAAAAAAAATTGTGGCACGTCATCATGTGCATCATGAAATTTAAGAAATTATTCAATGGCAAAATATTCACTTTTTTAGATGAAGGAATCTAGGTTTTCAAAGTTCTTTGTTTGCAATGCAGTAGTTTGAAGATCATTTTTCCTGCAAATGAAACTGACTAACGATGCACAGAACAGAAGTTGGAAAATAGGAAAGCTATTCACCTTAGCTGATTTTGAGGTGCTGCTAGAGCATGGGGATGTCCTGCTGGAAGATGATGATCCTGATCCTGAATCAAGCTGAAATGGGAATAGTTCAAAACATAAACATTAGAATACAAATAATGAATGTTTATGAGTGCAGTTGTAAGAATATTTTCATGAGTTGAAAAATGGAATGTTCCATTTGAATGGTGAATGGAACAAAATAAAATGCACGGTGAATGACGTAGCCGTGCAATAGTTCATTTATTTGCCATCACATGACCAACAATCCTCCAATCAAATGACAAAGGATCTCTTTGGGTGCATGCACTAGTGGATACGGAAACAAATATATAGCACTCTTGGGATATGGAGTGTGATTGATCCACATATTCTGCAACATCAGCTTAAATCAATGTTGCACTACTGGTAAAGAAAAATATTAAATTTTCCAAGAAATATTTAATACGACTAACCTGTGAAAATTTATTTGTAAATCTTATATCATGAATTAAACCAATTACTGATAACGTATCTAGCAGAAAGATTTCAAGGAATGTTCACTTCCATCACCACCATTATATCTTGTATGTTTTTGTGTCACTCTTTTTCTCAGTATAGCATAATGGCTTTAAGTTTAATATTTGAACTTTACTTACATTGGCTGTTGGTGTGCAGGTCTGTAATGGTTGTTCAGAAAAGCTGATGGTGCTTGCTGTAGAATAGGTTGGACTCGCGGATTGTGGGAAAGTTGGAGGCACACAAACTTCAAATTTCATTTCAGTAATATCCTCCAAAATATCCTCATCCATTTCATCAATCTCAACAAAAGGACCATTTTGATCAACTTTGCCCATAAAGACATATGTGGTTTTATCATCATCGCTTGGAAGGGAAAATTTGGATATGATTTTTGTAGTCATACTGGTGAAGGTTCGCTCATCATCTAGCTTTAATAATTTCTTTTTTTGCTGTCCACCTTCGTGGAAGGTTACATACATGCGCTTACTCATTGTGCCCAATCTGTTGATTATCCAAAAACTGTACGAGAGAATTTATAAGTTCGTCTTTTGTAATTAAGCTTTCCTTGTATGATTCAATTAACACAAGTAGAAATTGTAGTGTGCCTTCAACTTCTAGGGTATACCATTCTTGCTCATCATCACTACCTGGCATTGTTTGACCTATGAAAACATTGTGCAAAATATTATTTGTCAGCTATTATAGAATGTAATTTCTTGGTGAGACAAGATTTCTGTTGCCATGCTTGTTAAGGTGTAGTGGACGAAAAGCCTTTAACATGTTTGGCTGCAGCTGCAGGAAGAATCTATCATTTGATTCATTATTAAACAACATAGCAATGAATGTGTTCATCAAAATAATCACTTGTCCATATATTTCCTGTTAAGAAGATATTTTTACCCACAATATTGGAAGTAGATATTTGACCAAATTGGGGAATTTCATCAGCCATACCCACAACAACTATTGTACCTGCCCTGTACACAGCTCCCAGATATGTTATGTTTTGTGTCAAGTAAACTTCGTCGTTGGGAAGGAGTCCAGGAACTTGGTGCAACAGACCAGGATAGTTCTCAACATCTTTGACAGAGCAATTGATAACTTCACCAGCTTCAAACCCATTATCATCACCATGTTGGGACCATCTACAACAGTGGCTTGTCTGATGACTCGAAGCTGCAGTTAAGCAAATGTCCTTAAAACAGCAAACTACACTTGCCAGCCTTTTAGTCAAGTTATGCTTCGCTTCAAAGCGCATGCACCACAAGTTGATGAGAGGTCCAACTGCTGTCAATGCCCTTGGATAATGAACTAAAAAATGGTGCTTGGGAAGAAGTTTGATTGTTGGGAATAACTGTCGGAATAATGAGTGATGATCCTGAATGAGATACTTCAGGTAGAGACTCAAACCTTCTGTGACTGCATCTGCAAAAACAATATCTACAATTGTTCGCAGTTTCAAGATTAACTGCCAATGCAAATTATCTTCTGGAACCAAAGAACCAATCAGAAGAGGCAACACACGAAAAAGGCACCACATTTGACTTGCATGTTGTTTCAGGGAGTTGTCTTTGCCTTTGAGAGTGGCTTCGAGAATCTGAGAAGGCTTATTCTTCTTGTCACAATATCCATAGTTATGGTTTGCTAGGAGGGCATTGAATTTATGAAGAGTGAAGAAATGGTCATCATAAATAAACCTACAAAGTACTAATTTCACTTCCATTGGAATTACACCTTCCAGTAAATCGTGCATAATATCTGGTGCAATGTTTGTGGTGACATGAAAATAACCAAGAGAATTTAAGATACTATCTCTCTTAACACCGCTTACTGTTACTGCTGCAACATTATGAAGAGACTCTTCTACATGACCAGTGTGAGTGTCTGTATCTCTGAGCACAAAGTCTTCTTCAAGAAAGTGTGTCTGAAACTGTTCCTTATGACCAATACAAGTCCTACATGGTCTGTTGGCCACAAAACTTTCAACAAAACCAAACAAACCATTGACCCCAAGGTTGTCTCCACAAACTTGTGACAATGTTCCATTAACAATATCAGTAGAATTATCAGAAAGTACAATTTTTGCTCCTTCTTCAGATTCTAACTTTCTCAATTCTGTCACAAATGGGGCCAGTACAGAATCAAAACCATACTTTTTAAGATCGAGACAATTACAGAATGCAAGCAAGTGTATATTTTCCAAAGGTGAGTTCAATCTTGGATGGAGGTTTTTTAAGGTGTAGTAAAATGCACCAATTTTATGATACCCTCTCTTTGAGCCCAAAGGATTAACAACTTCAAATTCATCAAAGTAGAGACAAATCTGAATTGCCTGTTGATTGGTTGAAAAAAGAGGATGGTTTCTACACTGGCTTCCATCACAATAGTCACGCAGCACGTTGTCACTGCTTACATGTCCAACTTCTATTTCATTTCTTGCATGTTTATCTCCTAGGACCATACCAAGTGTTGATAGAACAGAAACATACTGAAATGTCTCAGGTACAAGGATTTGCTTTACTTGACCAGTTTGACGATCAGTATGAACATCATGGCGGAACCCAAGAAAAATGGTCTTTGGCTGAACTACATGTGACGGTTATAAAGATACCCCACAGAGTTTTCTTATTTTTCCTTTAAATGTACTATTTTCTTTCATTTGTAAACGTATTACTTACCTTACATTTTATCCTTCCGCCAATTCAGTTCGTTTTAGAAACGTTATTTATGCAAATCAACCTGTTTACACTTACGCCCTCATGAGCTTCACGTTCACATTTTCACTCACTTTCAAATTATGTTCACGAGAGACAACACCACATAAACGGACTCTCTCCTCTCCTGTTTTTCAGGTAAATATAACACCATTTATTCACATCGTTTTTATATTATATCTGTTTCATTTATTTATATATCTTAAAGTTAATAGAAGTTGCAGTAATTATTAAAGGTTTGCTGCTATTAATGTGTATTTCCGTAAGGATTTCTAGTTTAAGGTGTGGCAGCAACAATGTAGCCATTGTCATTATTTTGGTGGGAACGCAATTGTTCAAGCCGACATTCAATAGTGCGTTCCCGTAGTTCTTTTATTGTACAGTTAACTATTCATTTTCATTGTAAGATTTCCTTTAATAATTAATGTCAGAATTGTATGTTTTATATTAATTAATTATGAGTCCGAGAATGTATGAATTTCCACTCACTTTCAAATTATGTTCACGAGAGACAACACCACATAAACGGACTCTCTCCTCTCCTATTTTCCAGATCAATAAATAATTGTGAACGGCAAAGCTATTCTTCCTCGGTATCCCTTCTTATTGACTCTAACTACATCCTGGTCACATTTGGTGGAAGATCCGGGTATTCAGCTCAGAGGAAACCAAAGAATAGCCCCGTTAAGACGAACTTGATGGTCAGCCCCGCCCCGGGCCCTGCCTTGCCCGCCGGAACCCGCCGAAAGACGCTCTGGACCTGCCCCCCGATGTTCAACACGGAGACGGCACCACACCACTGATTGGCTCCGTAGAGACACCGTACTCTCCCGGAGGGTAGTCGGGTTCGGTGACGAATTACATTGACGGATTGAACATTGTAAGGCGCCATATCGTTCAACTTGAACCGGGGACCGAACCTTTTTTACCTGTGCAAAAGTCACGCTGTTTTCGTTCGGTTTTGTAGCTGAATTTCGTCGGTGTTTTCTACTGAATTTTCATCTTGTGTGCCCTGAAATCTACAGACAAGACGAGAAGTCGCCTTCGGAAGAACCTAGCGGTAATTATGTGAACTATTGATCCAATTTTAACGTCAAGAAATCGGATAAAACCAGGTCGACTCGTCCGTGTTTTTAACTGAACACTGAACAGTATATTGTGTGTGGTGCACACATCGTTTTCAACGCACTGTACACACACGACATCGACGAGGAGGACAATCCTTGAAATTGTTTTGCATTTTTAAAGGTAACATTGTGTTAATAACACTACTATTACTTTTATCATATTGCATAGTAGTCACAGGTGTGTTTGAATTTTTTTTTGCAAACCTGCTCAACAAGTGCTAGCTCTGTTTGAATTTTGAGAATTTTGCTAAAGTCAATTGGTATGGAGTCAAACTCTCTGTCCCACGTCACGTCAATTTACGAGGGTGTTTTGATAGAATTTCTGGTGTGCTAAATTATTTTTTGAATCAGAGATTGCATTTTTGATAATTGCATTTCTGAGGATTTCAATTTTTTTTATATTTGCATTCATCTTCTGCTCTTGAAATATCGTGCTCTCATCTGTAGGCTACATTTGTGTTAGACTTTGTGGTACATTTTGATTGCCTGTTGGGAAAATATTTTTCTAGTTGATTGCACCAATTTTTTTGGATCACTTGCTCATTTTAAGGCATGATATCATTCAGCAGTTGAGTATTTTATTAATGCTTGGTATTCTGTATTTTCTAGTGATTTTTGCTATTATTAGACATTATGGCTAGACCAAGAAGACCAGACTTCAATGATTTCATGTTTCCCACTCCTACAACTGCTCGACTACCAACATCACCACTCAATCCCACAGCCGCCTCATCCACCACTCCTCATCAAACCCGGCAATCCAGTCTTTCTTCAAATGCTCCAACATCACGTCAAACCGAACATTTTGAAACCCAGCAGGAACTTCAACGTTCACTCCATCCTCAATCCAGATCTCCATCCAGCGGCCAACGTCAACGTTCAGCTCCCAAGGATAGCCCCTCTACATCAGCCTCCCGAAGCTTGTCGCACGGTCAGCATTCTCCTTCACAACTCCATCTTATGCCGACACACCATGTGAAGAATGTGCCACTATACACCGGCCGAGAAGGTTCCACTGTGTGTATAGAAGACTGGATAAGGGACATTACCTACCTTATCGAGAGTACATCGATGTCCGTCGATATGCAGTTCTCTACGGTTGTTCGTAACTTAGGAGGAGCAGCTCGCAAACTGGTTCTGAACTTACCTGTTGAAGACCAAACATCAACTTTCTTAATTGTTAGTTTTCTTAATTGTTAGTTTTATCCTTTGGTGACATTTTTTTTTGTTGGGGGGGGGGAGGGAGGAATTTTTTTACGTCCTAGTTACAATTTTCTGTACTACCCACGTGCGCCCATAATGTTCATAGTAAGTTCGCCACGTTCGATTATGCCTTCAAGCTTGGTATGCATTGGTATCGATTTTTGTTTACAATAATTTAAGAATTATCACCAAGAACATTATCGACTCATTTACTTCACATGACAAAATATTACAGTATCGATACCATTCTAACTCTACTCGAATAGTTTGCTTTAGGTGATGAGCAAATCGACTGGAGTTTAATAGTTGTTACGCATTTCGCGCATGCGCACACATGCTAATACGTAAATCAGAACATTTACAACGGAATCGTGTATCTTCACTTTGAAAGTATAGTAATATGGCCTACAAGAATATTCAACTAAATTTCAGATTTTAAATTAGGTAAAAATGAAACAATGACTACTTTTGTAATTTCCAAAAGGCTTTCGATTGTTCAAATTAATCCTTCACAGATTTGCTTTCGTGGTTTTGAAAGCAGCCAGCCAGAGTTGCCCACAGGCAGCATGCCTTTGATATTGCCTCTAGGCTTGAACCATTGTCCGCCTGTGGCAGATTAAATCCCAGCTTAAGGTTGTGTCTTTTGTTAGGTTCCAGAAGGGCAGCCAGGGTCATTGACTCGACAACAATGGCCTAAA
Source organism: Marthasterias glacialis (assembly GCA_911728455.2). Taxonomy (NCBI): domain Eukaryota; kingdom Metazoa; phylum Echinodermata; class Asteroidea; order Forcipulatida; family Asteriidae; genus Marthasterias; species Marthasterias glacialis. Next base: position 16,338,543 of record OU452220.1, on the reverse strand, counting down.
AGCGAACAGCTTGAAGCTGGGCCAGTAAGTCATTAACTTGAACCGGACAAGTATGTACTTCACCCGGTAGCTCACCCGGTTTGAGTACACCGGGTGAGATACCGGGGGGCGGTTTTTTACCGGGGGAGAAAAGATCTAATGCCTTACAAACTGCTATAAATTTCCTTCGATGGACCCAATACCCTCACTTCAAGTATCGCGAGTCCAGACTCAAGATCAAGCAAGATTTCAAGGAAGCAAGATGGCTCCCCGTTACCCATGCATTGTATGTTCTAAGCATGTCCAGTCCAACCAACATGCCCTACAATGCGAGAGTTGCAACCAGTGGCAGCATCGGACATGTAACACCAGGATCTCTTGAGAGGCGTATGTGGAGTTGATGTCGGTTTCGTGGAGTCCTGCTTGGATCTGTGAGCCATGTTCTGGTAAAGACGTCCCAGTGGCTGAGAGTACTCGGTTGTCTGACCAGGGCATGGCTGAAGATGACAATGGTTCATTAATTTGAGTGGAAATTTCGAAATGCCGCAGGCCCAACAGGAGGACACGATAGCCGACCCAACTCTTCATGAAGAACTCGAGGGACTCGTCGATACGCCAGTGACGACTTTTAAGATCACCTCAGGAGGTACCGTGCGGGGCAGCTACACATACACCATGATGTGGAATAAGGACCCCACTTCTGCGTTCTCTTCATGGGTGTGTAGCTTGCGGAGAAAGACCGGGCATTGTCCCGTTTCGGTCCTCCAGCATGGTGATCGGTTCCCGTTTGGGCGCCATGAAGACCAAGTGCATCTAGCTTCTTCAGGAGGAAATGTTGCTGTCAAGGTCAAGGTTGCTGTCAAGAAGCAGACGACGACATTGTTGAAGGCGTCTTGACGGGAATGGTGCCACCCCAAGCACCATTCACTTGCCCAAAGCCTTCAAACCTGTGCCCGACAGTGCCCGACAGTGCCCGACAGAGTCAACGCCCTCCGGAACCAACTGACCTATACTTCGAGCTCATCACAGACAGCGTACCGGAGGGGTTTCTTCAGCAAGATATACTTGTTGGACAATCCCGACATGTTATCTTTGCTACCGTGGAGCAGATGGCAGCCCTGGAAAGAGCGAAGACGTGGTATCTTGACGGCACCTTCAAGATAGTAAAGAGGCCATTCGTCCAACTCTTCACAATCCACGCCTTCGCTCAAGCTGCACAAGCTGCAGTAGAGGGCGAATAGTCCAACGCTGGTCGAGCTCTGTGGATACATCGAGCGGACATGGATTGACAACCCGCAATGGCAACCAATCAGTTGGTCAGTGTTCAAACGTCCAATCTGTACCTTTGATGACGTCGACGGCTGGCACCACAGGATAAACCAGAAGGCGGGGAACCACGGCATGCACTTTTACAAGCTCCTGCAACTGTTACATCGAGAGTCTGCGCTGGTAACCATCCAGATCAAGCTGATCAAGGAGGCCTAGCTGAAGCGGTACCAGCGCAGACGGTTCCTGAGATTGCAGGGCCAGGTGTTCATGCTCTGGGACCAGTACGAGTCCGGGCGAGTAACAACATCTGGCCTCCTGTCTGCTTGCAGTCACCTGAAACGCCCAGCATTGTAGAGTCAACACCAACACCACAAACCAATCGGCTCTTTGAGAGCCCCACATATTCAAAAGAGAGATTAATCTTGCTTGTGTTTAAATTGTTTTAAAATTTTAACAAGAATTTAACAAATCTATCAAACAAATTTAAAAAGTTGTCTTAAACGAAAATAAGTCAAAAAATATTTTAAAAAATTTAAAAAGGGCTTTAACGAAAATTAATCAAAACAATTAAAAATTAAAAGATGGTCTGTAACGAAAATTAATCAAAACAAGAAATAAATAATACACTTTAAAAAAATCTTTAAAACAAACTCATGCTTAGAGAAATTTATAATACATGTAGTTATAAAAATACTCGATAAGAAAATGGTAATGTTCACAATGGCCTTGACTGAAAGCTACGTTGCAATTCCCATTACATTTCTTGTTTCACGCGTTATTACGAGGCGGGTATTTAATTGCTGCGATACTGGTGTGTTGTGTTCACACGTCCTCCTGACGCAACACAACGGGGCATAATTCCTGTGTAGAATTCCGGAATCAACACTAACAGATGGTACAAAGTTAATTCTGAAAGGTACGAAGCATTGTTTAATGTTTTCGGTTCCTGTTATTTTTAAGGTGAACCACAGGTTACATTTAATTATGGCCTTCTTTCATCAACAAGCTTTTTATTTTACAAAAAAAACTATTCACATTGTTAATTGTTCATCTATCGAAGGAGCAGGGGAGACCACAGCTGAAGAAGGTTCGGCTACAGGAGCTGGATGGACCTCCGCCGGAGCATCAACTGTTGGAGCTAGCTTGGCCTCCACCGAAGAATGTTCTTCTACATGACGGACGGTAGCCGACTTGTCCAGAGTTATCAGCGTCGTATCATCCTCGGAGTCAGAGTTATCAAGCCTGAGATTTCTTGATGCTGAAAACAATGGAGAATTGTTGACTTTGTGTGACCACTGACTGACTTTAAAATTGAGGTTGGCATCCACCCTAATCTTCATCCTGATCCGATGAACTATATACAGTCGACTCTCGTTAATATGAGGTCCGCCGGAGTGGCCCGTTTTTCAAATTAACTGAAACTTGTATTATCCGAGTGGGGTATTAACAATGCACAGTGCATGACATAATGGACGCACGTGTACAAATGCACCCGTACTGCGATGGACACTGCACACCGTAAATGTACATGTACCATACAAAAACACGTTTTCAAATAAAACTGTTTTGATTGAATTCATTTCGTTTGAGTCTATTTTTAAGAACAATTTACATTTTCCATGACTAAAAATAAATGCGTATGACTTTAACTTGCCTTTCTTGGTAGCCAAGTTTCGGTCACAACAGACAACTGCATAACAGGTGGAATGTTGATTTTCATTGGTTAACACCTGAGTAAGGTCAGAATAATGCTAGATGGTTCATTGCTAAGGCGGGATACCAGCAAAATCTGGTGGCCATCTCTCATCAACCTTGTACCACAATTGAATATACTGGTACCAATGCCAACGCTCAATTAGCACTATTGATCAAGATCAAGGGAACGATAGCACATGCTTTTGAAAGGCTGGACGTCTATTTTTTCACCTTGATTAAGGTAAACTATCAATGCCAACAATTCATCCCACAAACTCACTATAATAGTAAGACAAACAATATATTTGCTCGTTACGGGGCCGCAAAAATACCTTGTATTATCCGTGTTCTCGTTATGACTGTGCTCGTATCTTCTGTTTTTAAATGCATTAAAACACGCATGGGGCAGTTCGGGACCAGCAAAATACCTCGTATAAACTGGAACCTTGTTACATCAGAGCTCGTATTAACGAGGGTCGACTGTAGATCTAGCATGGAAACCTGTTATATTAACAAAAAAATGCCGTCCAAAGTTCAAGTTAATTTGTGACTTGGCTGGTCTACTATAAAGTTTTGTGGTGCATGGTTATCCCCTAACTGCTGCCAATACACTGGTCTCCCTCCTTATCCGTGGCCCCAACACATTGTGTACAGAATGGGGGCGATTGGTTCAACTATCCAATAAATGAGTGTACTCGTCAATGTAATCGCAAGATTGTTCCATTATTTTACGAATACGTATGATCCATCAACATCCGTTTATGGGATAGTTCATAAGTAGCAGATCAAAACTTAACCAATCGCTCCCTGTCTGCACACGGAGCCATGGAGGGAGTCCATTCAGGGCTCAACCTTAACTTTTTCTAAGAGTAGCCCACCGGGCTAGTAAACTGGGTTTTTACTAGCCCAAAGAAAGTTTTACTAGCCCAGACTGATAATAATGAAATTTAAAAAAAAAAGTATAGAAATTAAAAAGTGCATTGGAGTAATGTTTAAAAAATACATAATGGAATTGGGTTCTTCTTCTTCTTCTTCTGGTGTAACGATGTCTAGAAGACTGAATAAAAGCCAAAAAACAAACTATGCTAAAGAGAAATATACCCTCTCCAGAAACATATCAAAATACAATAAGAAAAAGGAGATGACAGACACTCTAAAACTTGTGAAAAATATGTCAGACGAACGTTTGACTAAAATGAAGTTGATCGCTCTCAGTCGGGGCTTAAACTTCATTCCCTCACCGAAAAAGCCCAAACGGCCTACCATCCTACGCCATTCGAAACTGCTCTTCAGAAGAATGAGATTACACGTTTTAATGGCGGGGAAACAAAGACAAAGCCAACTACACCCCTTCCGAATGCCATCAAAATGGAATCCTCCAGCTACCTTCAATACATACCTAGAATCATACATTGAAGGTACACTAGAGGAATTGTCCAAAATTAAAATAAAAAATGTGGCATCGAATATGACTTTAGCAGAATGCATCGCACTGGCAGGCCTGAAGAAAAAAACAGAAATTGTCATAAAACCATTGGACAAAGGCAGGGGTGTATGCGTTCTAAATAAATCAGACTATATTAACAAGGGGTATTGGCAACTATCTGGGCCGCAGTATGAGGTGGTTTATAAGGATATGACAGTGAAATCACAGCCATGGTGTACCAGGCAGTACGTAGTCTGTTCATAGAACAGATAATATCCAAGGAGATGTTTGAGTTTCTCAACCCCCACAACCACCAGATCAAAACACCAAACCTCTATACCAAGATCCATAAAAACCCTCCGGGTGGAACGGTTTGTCGGAAGGCCAGTCATCAGTGGTTGCGGGGCCCCAACTCAACAAATCTCAAAATACATGGATTTTTTCTTGCTCCCAATTGTCAAGCAACAGAGCACATACACACGAGACTCTTCACAGGTTTTCAAAAAACTTGACAATTTCACATTGGACAAAGATTATCTCCTTATCACCTTGGATATTGTTTCAATGTACACAAACTGCCCATAAAAGAGGAAATAATTTCAGTTTGTGATGCCTTGGAACGGGCACACTCGGGGCTATACGCTATACCCAAACCAACAATAAAACACACACGTTGTCTCTTAGAACTAATTATGGGCGCAAACGTCTTTGAATTTAATAACAAGTTCTACAGACAAACGATAGGCGTGGCGATGGGTAGCGAATGCTGTCCTGACATTTGTGACATCACTCTGTTCAAATACGAAAAAGAAATAATTCTCCCAACCAACCCTGAAATAGTATGCTACATGAGATATACAGATGATGTTCTAATCAATTACAATGGCAACCGAAACAGGGCGGAGGATTTTATCAGGACGCTAAACAACTTGCATTCAACATGGAAATTCACCTCGGAGATCTCTGAACAGCAAATCAACTTCTTAGACCTCGTGATTTACAAATGAGGACGTTTTAAAAAAGACGGGAAACTGGTCACTCGAGTAGCAATGAAAAAAACCAATACTTTCCAATACCTTGCTCGAGATTCAGCACACCCTAAATCTGTATTTGGCAGCGTCATTAAGGATGAAACGACAAGATACAAACGTATACACACAAACTCAAAAGATTTTGAGGAGAAGGTCAATTTCTTCAAGACTAAACTGTTACAAAGTGGATATAACACGGAAGAATTGACCCGCTTCACAAAAGCAACAAAAAAAGACCAGAGGAATTCAATGATGGTTGCTTCACCTGATAACAAACGAGAGACAAAACCTCCACTTGTATTCACCCTGCCATATTTTCCACAGGTCCATCATTCCACTCTAAAACGTGGTCTCTCTAAACACTGGCACCTTTTTGAAGAAAACAACTATCTCAATAGTCTCTTCCCAGCCCCACCACTGTTGGCCTACAAACGGCAAAAAAACATAAAGGACTCAATAATACGAGCCAGATGGCAAGATCCTATCGAGAATGACTCGCTCAAAGAACTAAATGAAGAAAACTTGCAAATCTTGGTCGAATTATTGGAAGAACAACAGTACTGGGCCAAATAAAAAAACGGTGAGAAACAAGGCTCAAGCGAATTAGATGAGACAATGGGTAATGGCCCAACAAAATAATTAAAAAAAAAAAACATTTGTACATCTACTCTGACTTTTGAGCTCTATATACTCACATGAACTACAACGGGTTCACACTGGTTTGCACCAAGATCAGAAAAAATCTAAAAAGAAAAAAACAAATTGTGACTGATGAAGTGCTTCTATAAACGCACAGAAAACATGCTCTGACACCCCTCCCTAAAGGGCTATACATAGATGGGTTCAGCCTATTAACACCGGTAAATTTTGAAATTGGATAATGCTCTCTTTCTGTTAGCCTTTACGATTTTTGTACTTTTTATAAAAAAAGATAGGTATGACCATAGCCTATGGACATTCCACTTCCCACACAGTGGTCTTCGTATCTCCTATATAAACAACTAGAAGTGGTCCAGGAATGGTTCATTACATTATGCCCTCATAAGTCATCAATTACAAAAGCACTTGCTCCCCCAGTCTCTCAATGGCTACCGCCGGAAAAAGTTTCAAATTTCCTGCACTCCAGTAAAGCATGCCGGCTTTATAAACGCAATCAATATTGTATAGATAAACAAATCACATTTAAAGTAAACAAATTACACCTTTCCTGGAATGTCTCCTAATATTTATCAAACCTTACCGAAAACTTTCTGGAAGATGTATTTTGCTCCTCATTACATTTCCCCACATATCCCACCAACCATCAACCACACTACTCCTCCATCGCCATCCTCCTCCCCCACTAGTCCACTTTAAATTGATATGACGACTCTGAAGGTTTAAAAATAGCCTGTCCCACACTAATGCTTCTTATCTTCCTAACCAATACGGGTATTTGAAAAATTGTGAGTGCGTACCGGTATTTCATTTTGTCTCTTTTAAGGCCTCCATACACATAAAAAACTGTTTGATGCACACGCTTCAAAAAAAACATTAAAAAATGTCTTCGTGGCTCTGCATGCTACATGAATGATTTCACTCTTCCTTTTCAAACATTTTCCTCCTCCTCCTCCTTCTTTCTGCATCCTGCGTGCCCTTGGGCCCCCTTTATTCCACAGGTCAATGGCAGGTACATGATCAAATTCCTTAATGGAAGGGGATTGCATAATGATGAAGAGCTGATCAGTGACTCTGACTCCTTCAGGGCTGTTCCACACTTGGATTTCAACCATTTCAATCTACTGAAACCACGCTCAGCATCAACAGAGCTTGCTGGAACTGTTAGTATGAGGTCTATGACTGTAGTGATGTTGGGCAACTCTTCTTTTAGGGCATGCAGGATTTCCTCCCATTTAGCGTCTGTCACCACTTTGTGTCTGAAAAAGAGATTTAGGGAAATACTAAAAAGTTAAAACGAAAAAAAGAGACAAAAGATTGGTGATCATCAATAAAACTTTATTGAAAACTATATGATTGCTTTGAAATGATTTTAATGTACTTCACAAACCAGTCGCGACTGTAGTAAGAATCAGTTGAAGCTTTTTACAAGGTAAACCAATTCATCGACTAACCTTGCATAAACTCTTCCCTTCAACATATTCCATTCCTTCTCCACCTCATCCAAGATAACATTTGCAGATTGTAGATTTGGCTTGAAATATTGAGGAATGACTTAACTCTTCATCTCCAAAGTCTATTAATCAGAGAACATACAAATATATTTTATAGTTAGTTAAATGGTCAGACACAGCTTATCTGAATATTGAATGTATAGGAAATGTGGGATATGAAGAGTTTTGCACACTGGATTAATTGCTTTGACATTACCAACCTTGCTTTTCATCTTTGCTTGCTGGCCACAATTTGAAGCTGGAAATCCGGAGGGCATGGAGCAGACCATTGGTCATATCACTGAACCTGCCTTCGAGGGAGGACAGGAGACCTCAAGTCACTTTTATGATGGTATTCTCAATGTTCCGTGATCCAGTTAATATCTCTCCTTTGAAAATGTTGGCCTCTCCAAGGTCTTTGAGCTTAGGGGTTGTCTTCCTGAGAAAGTAAGTAGAGTAATATTCAAATATAAATATTTTACTGAAATTGACTAAATTACTGTATCTATAATTTTTTTTATTTATTCAGTTGTGCAGCAAAGGAAACTTTAGACAGAAGCTGTGTAATATCTATTATAACACCTCTTCCTTTGATTCTATCTGTTGATTGGCCGAGAGTGTGTCACGTGGTGTTATGTATTTTTACTCTTGCAATGCACACCGACCAAAAGAACTATTAAACGGTACTATCCAACAATAGCCTAGCAGCCGATGTATTATAGCGAATGGATACTCTGGTACCCTGACTGCATTGACTTCAAGCGTTGATTTAAATGAGCTCGAACAGCGTGAAACGATCAAATAATACGTGCATTTGAAATTCAATATGAGAACTAAGGCAATAATATTAGTCTGGTACCCCTCTTTCTTTTTGTCAAGATTTCCTGTGAGATTTTATACAATTGTTTGAAGATTGATTACTACATACGCACAGTCGTTTACGAATATTACAACAAAAATGGATGATATTGAGGTGTTAAAAAACAAATATTGACTGCTTTATCTCGTGGCGTAGTAAAACTAGTCACTCTCGGTGATCCCCGGAGCCGCCTATCTTCCCTCGGCTCCGCCTCTGGAAGATAGGCTGCTGCGGGGATCACCTCGAGTAAAAAGTTTTACTACGCCACTCGAAGCAGTCAATATTTGTATACCATGAAATGGCAACACTTAATGACATCCTTCCTTATCAGTTGTCAAAAATTCCTGACCTTTGCTTGAGCATCAGCAGTGATTCCTGGCTGTACTTCAATCTAAAATATTTATAAGGGACAAATTAAATCCAGGCTGATCCGATTAAATTCAATGCAATTACAGCATTTAAAAAATGAGAAAGACAAAATAACATTTTTTTTAGCCAACCAAACAATACCTCAAAGTAAGTTAGACAGTATATTGTAAAATGACCTGATTAGGCCCACCGAAGTTGACGCAACCACTGTGTGCCCCGTTTGTGTAGGGATGACTCACAATTCCTTGTTGGCCTCAGCAGCCAGCCTTAGAGCACTTCTATTTTTCGAACTGTTCCTGTAAAACAGGTAAAGGTTTTGCAGAAGAGTGCATAATGTCATGCATAGGGGGATCTTCTTCACTGCATCCTTGTAAGCAAGCTCTAACTGGTGTGCAGTGCAGTGCACTGCATGGAGTGTAGGGTAGTCGCCCTTGAGTAGTTTGGCCACACCCTTGTTTTTCCCTAACAGAGCCGAAGCCCACAAGTTTTTCCTTGAGGACAGCAGAGTCTATGTGTAGCTTGTCTTTCAAGCAGTCCATGATAGTTGCTTTGATGGAGGTTGCAGTAGCCGTCACCACGTTCTTTACACCAACAAAGTCTGTGCGTGTGGCACCATCACAGCTGTATCTTATGTGAACAAATTTCAGCTTCTGTTACCAACAAATCTGTAGTTCCATCGGAGGCAACAGATACAAACTTGGCTTTTCCAAGGCCTGCTTGAGTTTTTGTCGTTCTACCTGAGATAAAAACAAAAAGTGTGCAAAATCATCACTTAAATGGTACAGCTTTGATAAACATTTTGGTTGCAAGAAACTCTTTTTATTGCTGTTTTGTTTTGTGTGAGATTTTTTATTACTATTATTATTTTAACAAATATTGCTTTACACTTCAAAACAAATTTTCAAATTAGTACTTACATCAGCAAGAAAGTGCACAAAATTTTGCACAGATTTGGCTGTGTGGTATGACAGGCCAACATCAATTCCCTTGGAAACGTCCAGTTCTGCCAACAAAACAACATGGACGACTTTGCTTGGCAGTGGCATGAGTGTTGCGAAACAAAATCTTAAATCTGTCTACTGCTGCTTTGTTCATTTTTTTCAACATCTTCTCTGCCTGGCTTGTGCCAGGCATCATTTTACTCGCAGACTGGCGAGACGCGGCCAACATATGATTGTCAGATTGACCATGTGCTTCCACAGAGTAGTATAAAAAGGATGGTTGATAACCAGGGGAATCCCCAAAAACAATTGACCCCAAAGGTCACAAGGTCAAAGGTCAATGGGGAATCCCCATAATTGTCAACCGATCCAATTATATTTTTAAATGAATTGGTTTTAACCAATCAACTAGGTTTTATAATTATCGTATTTAGAAAACGTTTAAAGAATATTTTAAGATGTTATTAATGGAGTGTACGTTTAAAGTTAAAAATGGTTTCGAGTTTGAGCGCGTTATTAATAGTATGTCTTCATCTTTTAATAAACTTATTACATTTAATGTTACATCTTCGATTATTATTTTGAATCAAGATGAAAATTCTACAATCATATGTACCCTCGGGAGAGAGTCTTTGGAGCGGTTGACCTGAGGGTCGAGGGGTTATTAAAGTAAATGTAAAACACCTTCAATTATTAATTAAAAACATCTTATGCAAACGAGCCTGACTCGTAATAATTTCGAGGACTAATTTAACGATAAAGATAACCGTGCCCAACGTCGTCACACTTGTTTTTAAACTTAACGCGAACATCGTCGATACGATTTATAAATTGACTATCGAATGAGCTTCAATTTTATATCGCGGAAGAATCTTTTAAAATAAAGGTTGAGAATGAGTTGGGTATTTTTTTTTTTTTATGACATAAAACTGAAAAACGAGAGCCGGAGTGCTGCGGGAGCAGCGAGACTATAGAGCAGGAGGGGTTGTCTTTTTGTATCTAGTGTGGGAAGCGGGTGGAATGCGTTGATAAAACACCGTCGTACGTGGGTTGGTCCAACAACGTGCGTGGACGTTTGTACAAGCGTAGGGATCATTTTGTGCGCACCCTTAGCGACCTTGAATGCGTTTTGAAAATATCTGAGAGCCAATGGGTTATCCATGTCCACTAGATCTAGAGGTTTATTTCTGCTTACTTCTTCCAACCTGAAGCTCTGTCCACTATCTTGGATCACCGTGGATAGCTTCGGGTATATCCCATCCGTCATGTTTTATAAATCATTATTATTTTTTCATTAGTTTAGGCGTTCGATCGCGATCTCGTAACACACCGCCCGCGAAGCTGCATAGGATGGATCCCTTTAAATTCAACGCAACGTCTTCATTACGGAAACAAAATTTAAAGGCTAAATGCATCGGGACATTGCCGAGACTAAACTCGGGGGACAGCGCGATTAGGTCTGGACTGAGCACAAACCAAATGGCGGGCGCGACTCTTTTTTGCGTGGCCAGAGAGTATGTGTCCACACCTCCTCGTATACAAGAGGCGTACATCGTGATGATACCTGGAATTAGGATAAACTTAAAACAAGGTTGTTTTTTTTTTACTAATTCCATTCGATGAGGACGGGTCATTCTCCGTGGATCGGACCTATAATGATGTTGTTTAGGAGGTTTGTTGGGTTGATGAAACGTCTACTTTTCGTTTCTGCTTCCTTGGCTCTTGGGATTGGGATTGGGATACTCGCGGACCGAAGATGCTCATATTTATTTAATGTTCAATATAGTTAATGTCGAAATAAAAACATTGGTTCTTCTTCGAGCCGTCCGTAAAACTTTAGCTCGAGTTCGTATCCCCTTCCATCGAAGGAGTATATCCAAACCCACAATTCAATAAACACGTTGTGGTTGGGAGGTATGCCTTCGTATGAACTGAGAGCTATGGAGGCATTAGAATAGGCTGCCCCATTATGTTCATAATACATAATGGTTTCATTTGCGATATTCTGGTGTATACTCTATAGGTTCTATGGAAAACGGTAACGGGTAAGTTGAGTCTAAAATGGTCAGTATGAAAACTTAAACGGGCCCAGTTTGGAAAATTTATTTCGATTAATTCATTCCAGATTGCGCTTACATGCTCATCGTCAATTGGGATGCACCCACCCCGATATTTCTTTCCCTGTTTTTGTTGCTCTTTTTCAACCTCGATGAGTTTTCGTTGAACCTGGTATCCTGCGTTGACTACGCAAATCAATATGCATGTCAGGGCATCAGTGAACATTGGCGCCACACACAGCCTGGTATCCTGCGTTGACTGCGCGGAAAACAATATGAAAGTTAGGGCCTCAGCGAACACGGAATCCTTCCTTGCAGCGTTTATACACATAAGGAAACGGTCGTTGAGTATCACGTTCAAAATGGCGATTCTAACGGCAAATTTGATATGTGCGTGATAGCGGGCTAAAAATCATCGATTTGGAGGACCAAAAATGATCGTGAGTACAATTTACTGCATTTTATTTCACTGTAAATACTTGGAGAAGCCAGTAGGCGATTTTCAAGCAATTCTGTCGAGTCTTTGTCGCAATTTCGACAATTTTGTAACTGATTCAGAAAAAAAACGCTTTGGAGCACTTTCCAAATATACCACGGACTGGGGCGCTAGTACGACAGTTAATGTCAAAATCTCAATAAAGGAGTACAGCGCCCCAGTTACTGGGTCTATATAGGACCATTACTTTTCACGTATTGAGAAACCCCTCAGTCAAGCACCGGCTTTGCACCATTCGAGTTATTATACGGTCGCTCTGTTCGTGGACCAATGACAATCTTGAAAGAGTTGTGGACCGGTACCACAGAAAATGATGAAACGCGAACAACCTATCGGTACATTCTCGATTTAAGAAACCGAATCGAAGAGACATGCAAACTAGCCCAAAATGAACTTGAGAAGTGCAGAAACGATACTACAATCGTAAAAACCTGTGCTCGTGCATTTAAGCCAGGTGACCAGGTACTCTTGCTTTTACCAACTGAAAAGAGCAAACTTCTACTCCAGTGGAAAAGACCCTCTAGTTCAACTCTAGTTCAACCCTGTATTGAAACAAGAGAAATTGAAACTGTGTTTGAATGTGCCCAAGTATCAGTCATTGAATGCGAACATGAATACGAATCAGATGAAACAGAAAATGAGTACAACCTTGGTGATGATCTTTTGACCTTACCATCACTGGAGCCGAAAGAATCCATAGATGATGTTGATATTAGTCCAGAACTAACCAATGACCAAACACATGAAGTCAAACGATTATTGAAAAATTTCAGTGATGTTTTGACAGATGTACCAGGCACTACGAATCTAGGTGTTCACAATATCAAACTTATATCAGATGACCCAGTTCGCAGTAAGCCGTATCCTACTCCATACGCCTTAACAGATACAATCAAAAGTGAAGTAGAATCGATGCAGAAAATGAACATAATCGAGAAGTCTGATTCTCCTTTCGTGTCACCGATTGTGTTAGTCAAAAAAAAACTGACGGAAGTAACCGATTCTGTATCAATTTTCATAAACTCAACAAACTCACAGTATTCAATGCCGAACCGATTCCAAATCCAGACCACATATTTTCAAAGCTTGCGAAGAAACATTATTTTTCTAAGCTAGATCTTAGCAAAGGGTATTGGCAAATTCCCATGCACCCCAGTGCCAAGTCCAAAACTGCATTTATCACTCCAGTAGGACTTTTCCAATTCAGAGTAATGCCTTTTGGATTAATCAATGCACCAGCAACATTCAGTCGAATTATGAGAACTACTCTAGAACATCTTGACAATGTGGATAATTATATCGATGACATTCTTATCCACACCCAATCATGGAAAGAACACATTGATACAGTCACCAAAGTCGTGCATACTTTAAGACAGTCAGGTCTTACAGCTAGACCAAGCAAATGTTCTGTTGGCAAACAGAACATTAATTTCTTAGGACATGTTATTGGTCAAGGTAAATTGGCACCACAATTGAACAAAATTGACAAGATAAAAGCAGCACCAATCCCGAAGACAAAAAAACAACTACATGCCTTTTTAGTTTGTCTGGATATTGTTATGTAATGGACATCCAAATTCCAAGAAGGACTGACTCATTGCCATGATGGTCAGATCCTGAATTCACAGAAAGCTTGACTCACTCATGTGTGGGTGGTCAAGACAAACTAACCATTGTTTTTGCCCTTGAAGATTTCCTATTAATACTGTTGATCAAGTACAGAATAAGTTATGTTGAGGAATTGATCCAAGGAGCACTATGGAAGTAGTCTATAGAAGGAGTTCGATGCAAGACATACAAATCTGATTGCTCCAATAAAGTACTGTGTGTACATTGTGTATCCATAAACTTCTGAGTGTTAGTTATTTCCTCTAGTCGAACCCATAACATAACAATATTACCGGAAATTTGTACCAAACTACGCAGCGATTGCCGCACCACATACTGATAAGACAAAAAACACAGAACCAAATTTGATTGTATGGGGAGATAGTCAGCAGTTAGCTTTTGATGCACTGAAACAGACGCTAGTATCTTCACCCATTTTTCACCTACCTAACCTCGACAAACCGTTCATAATTCGAACCGACGCTTCTGAAATAGGCATTGGCACATAAGTATGATGCACATAAGTTTCCGAACGCCAATGCAAGCAGAAAGTTGCTATCTCGTGAACGAAAGTATTCCACTATTGAGAAAGAATGTCTTGCATTAGTTTGGGGCAATCAAAAGTTCAGGCAGTACATCTACGGCAAATCATTCGAGGTCGAAACAGATCACCAGCCTTTAGCGCACATGCAAAAGGCAAAAGTAGTGAACCAAAGAATCATGAGATGGGCATTAGCACTGCAACCCTACTCGATCCACATAAATGCCATCAAGGGTTCAGAGAACATAGGAGCTGATTATCTAAGCCGTGTGTAATGTAAATATTAAGTATGTCAAGTAGGCCTTATGACAGACAAATGTGATACATCTTGTCTTCAAAAAGAGGGAGTAAAATGTCATAAGTTTCCTAAGTTATTTAATTTATTCGTTGTTTTCCCACCAGATTGACTGTAAATAGACTTGTCCCTCAGTGTTGGAATCCTGCAATTATTTCCCCCTATCCAGAAGAGTAGAATAGGCCATGATCTTCTTCCTATTGTATTTTGTAGATAGTAACTTTAGAAGCCTTAATCCTATTATCCAGTTTTCTGTTGTTTCCTTTCAAAATCAGTTGTCCCTAGTTAGTTTAGGAAAGTTGGGGTCAGTTCTTGAAGGAGTTTCTTTTAAACTAAGTGGAAGTCAATAAAACATAAGTAAGAAACCAGCTGTCTTGGTGTAAGTTCTTTTCTTAGTAAGTAGTTAGTAGGTTAAAAATAGTTAAAGACTGGAAAGCTAATGGAAATAAACATTTCCCGCGTTTCCCTGTATAGCGGGAAATAATTGTCTTAGGTATTCGAGTAACGCATAGTGGGTATGCATTCGGGTGTATAACGGGGTCTATTATGTAATAGGTGCTAGTGAGTGAGGTTAAATAGAGGGGACAATGGTCCAGTAAGTCAGTTCTAGCAAGCACTTCAGTCAGTTGCTATCATTAGAAGGCGTCTTTTCTGCAAATATGGATCCACGTGCACAAGCACAGTACATAGATGAACGCGTTCAGAATGCTGTTGCTTCTTCTCAGGCAGTCCTTCTAGACAAGCTAGATGTGCTTATTTCATCAAAGCTATCAAGTTTCGAATCCAAAATTAGTGACTCCCAGAAAGACATTTCCGACAGTCAGTTGGTCAAAATCCAACAGAACATTTTGACAAATGATAGTTACATTTTCAAACGCAAAAGCTGTGAGGATCAGTTTAAATTTAACGTAAAGGTGGCTACTAAACTACGAGATGCAGAAACAAATATGAAGAAGGATCTTTCCCAGTCTGAAAAGGACATTAGCGAAGGTATAACCCTAATCAACCACCGTCAAAAGTTGATTAAAATGGCGGACGCATCTGAGTCAGGCTGGAGAGTGGTGATGGAGTATGAATCACATCCTCTGGCGTCCGACTCGGACGACGAGAAGAAGATTAACCGGGCAGAATCCAGAGCTACCAAAAAGATAAAGCTGGAGCAGTCAAAACGAAGCAAGAAAGCTTCCCGTTTTTCTTCATGGCCAGCGTCACGTCTGGTTGACCGGGCTAGTTCAGCCAGCCTTCAAACCAGTGCGAGTGGCTTCTCCAAATCGACTAAGCCGGGGTTGTGTTTCAACTGTGGCCAGCCGGGCCACTGGAAGTACGAGTGTTCGCAAAACAGGAGACAAACTCCCAAGATAAATGACAAGATAAGTGATATTTTAATTTCAGTTGAACGTGGTACTGAATTTGTTCAGGAAACTGAGTCTATGTACGATCAGGCAGCGGTCAGTCAAAATATAGCCGTGAAAGATTTTGGGGTGGCTTCACCAGTTGGTAGATTAAAGGGTTCTTTGAAACACTGGGATCTTTGCAATGCAAATGCACATATTAAAGCAGTCATCGAGAAGGGGTACATAATACCATTTAGAACCTTGCCGGAAAGCTTTGTTTTAAAGAACAACAGTTCAGCTCGTGAGAACGGTTCATTTGTTTTAGGTGAGATTGATAAGCTCGTTGGAAAAGGTTGTATTGCAGAGGTTGAACAAAGACCAAAGTGTGTCAATCCTCTAACCGTTGCTTTTAACAGGAACGGTAAGGCCAGACTAGTCTTGGACTGTAGAGATATTAATCCCCATTTGCTCCAGTTTAGGTTCAAATATGAAGATGTATCGATAGCTAAACAGATCTTTCAGAAAGGCGACTTTTTATTCGCATTTGATCTTAAATCAGCGTATCATCATATAGAGATTTTCGAAGATCATAAAACTTTCCTTGGCTTTTCTTGGGTCAGAGATGGTATAAATCGTTACTATCAGTTCAATGTTTTGCCGTTTGGCCTCGCTACAGCGCCGTACATTTTCACAAAATTGATGAAAGTAGTGCTCACGTACTGGAGATCATTGGGCCATAATGTAATTATGTTCTTAGATGATGGCTTGGCAGGTTGCAGCAACTTTGTAGATTCTCTTGCATTTAGTAAAACTGTACAGAAGTCTTTGGAAGATTTCGGTTTTCTGATTGCTCACGATAAATGCGTTTGGGAACCTTCACAAATTGTG
The DNA here is from genome assembly GCA_911728455.2 of Marthasterias glacialis. Lineage (NCBI taxonomy): Eukaryota > Metazoa > Echinodermata > Asteroidea > Forcipulatida > Asteriidae > Marthasterias > Marthasterias glacialis. The sequence goes on along the minus strand of OU452220.1, from coordinate 16,321,602 downwards.
ACTTGGTTGGGGTTCAACTGGAACTTGACCTCGGGGTCATTACATGCTACATCAGCTAGAATTGATAGAGTTACAATGGTTTTAGATTCGCTGAATTATCAGATTGTTTCTGACAAATGTTATCTGGTTCCAGCTAGATATTTAGCCTCGGCAGTTGGCCAAATAATGTCATTGACACACTCAATCGGTAGATTGGTAAGGTTAAAAACTCGAGCACTCTATCGGTGTATTGATGCAAGGGCAAGTTGGAACGCCCCGGTATTGGTTGATCATGAGGCTTATGAAGAAATTAAGTTTTGGAGAAGTGAAGTTCGGACCTTGAATGATAAGGGTTTAAGCATTGAATGCGATATTGATGCTGAAATTGAAGCGTTTAGTGATGCATCCGCGATCGGTTATGGCGGATATGTTTCCCTTGGTGCGGGAGCCTTAATTAAAGGCACAGAGGTCGTAGGTTCATGGGACAGTGAAGAGGCTCAGCATAGTTCCAGTTGGAGAGAGGCTGTAGCAGTCGAAAGAGTTCTCAAAAGTAATATCAAGGTTTTAGAAAACAAAACAGTTAAGTGGTTTACTGATAACCAAAATGTGAAAAGAATAATAAATTCTGGTAGCAAAAAAGCCGATCTGCAAAAGATCTCTCTAAATATCAATAAAGTTTGTGATCAAAGTGGTATAGTTATTGATCCAGAATGGATTCATAGAACAAAAAATGTAATGGCTGATACACTCAGTAGAACATCAGATAGTGATGATTGGCAGATCCAATCGTGGGTATTTGCATATCTTGATGAAGCATGGGGCCCACACTCTATTGATAGATTTGCATCGCATTTGAACACGCATTGCACAAGGTTTAATTCCAGGTTTTGGTCCCCCGGTACTGAGGGGGTAGATGCTTTCAGTCAAAATTGGTCAACTGTGTGTAACTGGCTTGTGCCGCCTCCAAGGCTTATTTTTGAAGTTTTGAAGAAAATGGAAAGTGAAAAGGCGTTCGGTACCCTTGTCATTCCTATTTGGAAATCAGCTCCGTTTTGGCCTGTTTTAGTTTCAGAGACGGGCTCGTTTCACAGTTTTGTTGCCGAAAAGGAAATTTTACCACAGCGGAATTTAATTCGCAAAGGCTGCGGTAATAACGGAATTTTTGCAGTTAACCCGTTGAAGTTCAATTTAATTGCATTGAAAATTGTTTTCTGATTTATGTCAGTGACGAAAGTGAGGTGAAGTAATATCTTTTCTTCGATCTGTTCTGCAGTGTTTGCAGCTCGTTTAGTTTTATGCCCCAATTATGGCATTGACAGCCAGTTGGCCTTGTTTGAAAGTGTTTGGCCAGTTGGCAGTTTTGTTCGATCATTGTTTTCGCCAGTCGGTGACATTTAGATCATTGTATACAGTTCTGTATAATGGGGTTTGTCGATGATTTTACAGGGCAAAGGTAAAGTGACTTCCCTTTGCTTTTTCTTTACAGGTATCCATTTGAAACGAAGCGTCAGTGAAGCACTGAGGAGTGCTGGTGTTGTTGAATCAGGCGTGGCTGAGAGGATGTGCGGCTACATGGTGTCTGCAAGAAGCGACAATACCGTCAGTAAATATTACGGTTCTTTCAAGAGATGGCAGGATTTCTGCAAACAGAACAATTTCCGAGACATGCCAGCAGAGCCTATACACGTGGCAGTTTATCTGACAAAGTTGCTTGACGCAGGTTCGTCGCATCATGTAATTTCGTCAGTAATATACGGCATCAAGTGGGCCCATGATATGAACGGTTTGACAAATCCAACGAACAATGCATTCATCCGTAATCTTCATGAGTCTGCAAAGCGCCTCACGGGTCGCAAAACTGTTAAGAAAGATGTTGTTACCTCGGACATGTTGATAGAGCTTTGCAACAAATTTATTGTTAGCCAAGATGTGTTATTAATACGGGATTTGTGTATGATAACTACAGCTTTTGCTGGTTTTTTACGTTATGATGAGCTAAGTTCTATTTGTTGTAATGATTTGTCAATTCAGTCGGATTATTTTACGATTAACATTAATAAGAGTAAAAACGACCAATACAGAGCAGGCAATCAAGTTTTAATTGCTAAAGGTACTACTTCTGCTTGTCCGTTTAATATGATGTTACGTTTTTTGAAGGTAGCAAACATTAGTACCGTATCCACACAATTTTTGTTTAAACCTGCATTTAGATCAAAACGTGTTTCGAAATTGATCACAAAAAACAAACAGTTGAGTTATTCCAGAGCCAGAGAGTGTATTATTAAATTGTTAACGTCTGTAGCACCTGAAAGTAATTTTGGGATACACTCCCTTAGATCGGGAGGGGCAACGGCAGCTGCTAATAATGATGTACGAGACCGTTGTCTCAAGCGTCATGGACGCTGGAAGAGGGATGAGAGCAAAGATGGGTACATTGAAGATTCGCTGGAAAAGCGGTTAAGGGTTACCCAAGGTCTTGGCTTGTAACTTTTAAGTTCATAATTAGATTTCTATTCAAGTAAATGGGTCGGACTTATATTTTGCAATATCCTGTTTTTATTGGCTCTTGCTTTGGCGTGTTCTATTAGGCGTCGCTCCAGGTGCTTCGCTTTCCCCAATTGATACGATTGTGTCTAATAGTGTATGATTTAAGTGTTTAGTAGTACTAAGACTAAACATTTCCCGCGTTTCCCTGTATAGCGGGAAATAATTGTCTTAGGTATTCGAGTAACGCATAGTGGGTATGCATTCGGGTGTATAACGGGGTCTATTATGTAATAGGTGCTAGTGAGTGAGGTTAAATAGAGGGGACAATGGTCCAGTAAGTCAGTTCTAGCAAGCACTTCAGTCAGTTGCTATCATTAATTTTAATATTATGTTAAATATTGCATAATTATATTATTCTGGCATGCCATGGGTGAAGTCCAACATCTGCACGGAGGAGGGCACTGAAAGTTTTTGGGCACAGGTTTTTCAGAGGAATTTTAAAGATCTCTGTTTTTTGCCTGGACGTCGTGTTCTCTGATGAAGTGAGTCGAAATGTCTAGTCATTTGACATTTGGGACGGCTTTGTATGCCTCTACTGTTAGCGGAATGTCTATAGTCATCGACATTTTGGGACGGCTTTGTATGCCTCTAACGTTTTTTAGCGGCGATTGTTACGGTATCCCGATAGTTTGATCGTTGGATTGAAAGTAGGCCGCTGTATTCAAGCGTAAAGATTTATTTACATTTACTTTGTAAATCTCAGTTGTTCTCTGTACAATAAAATGCAGATTAGGCGTCGCTCCAGGTGCTTCGCTTTCCCCAATTGATACGATTGTGTCTAATAGTGTATGATTTAAGTGTTTAGTAGTACTAAGACAGAGAGTTATTGTGGGAAGTGAGAGTGTGAGAGTATGGGCAGAAAGACAGACAACTTCGAGAGAGAAAGACGTAAGAGAAAGAGAGCTTGAGAGAGAGAAAACAGTTAGCCACCTCAACCAATTTTTGGCAGCATCTTTGCATGAAGTGACTAAAACAGTGTCACTACCCTACCTAAAGACACCGTGCTCAAACTCGAGGCATATTTTCATATTTTTTGGGATTACTGCTTAATCTCTGGGCCAATTTCGCTGATTTTTTTTTCAACTTACCTTCGGGCACACTTGTGAAGTATGCATATGCATTAGCCACCCAGGGTTCGTTCACTGGTCCAGCCAGCCCTTGACAAACTGGCCATCAGCCAAGCCCCATATGTTTGTGCACACACAAGCCCTATTAGTTTGTGCACACACTTTGTATCTGCCACTAATCTGTCAACATACAATGGTTGTTATTGATTGACCTAGACAGACTGACGATAGACAAAGCCTCAGGGGACTCTTGTGGTTGGTGGAGGTGGGGGGGGGGTTTCTTGATCAGTCTACTTCTGTTTTATGTCAGTGCTCAGTGTCTGTGCAATAGTGATTTCAATGTTTACTGGTACAATTGATGTCTGGTTGCAATAGCCGTAGGCCACCTGAGAGAAAAACCAATGTATAAATTGCCAGAATGCTTCAATCTTTGCTGTGTGTGTCCAGGGAAGTTCCATTCATCTATTCAGTCCATTGGAAAAAAGGATTGTGTCCCCAAAACACTGTTATTACCCGTAATATAAAAGTGCCTCTTTCATGAGCCACTAGAAGCTAGGTACAGTAAGTGTGTTTTTTCAGAACGCAGGGTTAAAGAACAACCACCACAGCATCAACCAAAACAGGGTTGATATAGCCAAAAAGGGTTTCTGGAGACAGGCAACATCGTACAGCTCTCAACCAGCTTTAAGACATTTTTATTCGGAAGAAATCGTAAGTGTTATTATTTGCTTTCTCATTTAAACATTCATTCATTCATTTACTTATTTGTGTGGCTTTAAAGATCCCTCAAAAAGTCTTATTTCATTTTAGAGATTCAGATTTATTATTTTTGTATTGATTAATACTGCAAGGTTTTTTTAGGTTTATGAAAACATTTACTTGTGATTTAAAATGGATGACTTATTTGTATGTTTCATGTTTCATTACAATGAAACCCCATATTTGTAAGGTTTTGGTTATTTCTTTAAATTTGTTCAGATGGCCTACAGTATATGGGAGCTTGTGTTAATCTACAAGATCATGCTGTGTACTCTGACCCCTTAACAATCCACGTACGGTGATGGGAGTCGTCTAAGTTACAGCCATTTATCCAACCAGTCGTCTACAGAACAGAACCCCTTCATCTTATCGAAAACCAGTACCCCTTCAATCACGTATAGAAGTAACCAGTATCGTCACTTTTAATACTCAAAGTTCGTCATCAGCTGTAAAATAGAATTAGCTTTACCTTCTCAAGACTATTCAGTATAAACCTTGCAGTAGTTTTAAAGTTTATCTTTCATTATTACTCATTAGTCGACCATCAATTATCTAGGTGAATCCATATTTATATTTATATCTATCCAAGCCGGCATAAGACTCTTAATAATCATTCTCATAAATCTATTAAATTGTACATTCTGTAAAAAATATTTTGCTTGTAAATAATAAATTATTTGTTCAAAAGGAAATATGAATATTTGTCTTCCCCTCCTATACCCCTTGTGTTGCCGTAAGTCTTACAAATACCAAAATGAAAAAGCCAGTGAAATACCAGTTAAAACAATCCATAATAAAATACCAGACCAGCTGAACATCATACATTTCGAACATTACATATAAATAAGTATACACACCGCTAAGCGTATAAAAATATACCTGTACATGTACAAACACATAATTGTATACTGTGGCGGAATTGCAATTATTACAGGCAAAATTACATTTTGATCCTGGGCCTAATTCTTCCTCAGGCTTGAGATCATCGAGGGATCTAAGGCTAAGGGACAAGATCCGTTCTGGAGGAAATATACCGCCGGTTGCTGATGATTGTCCAACTCTCTGTTAATACACACAGTTACTCAAAACCACACAAACCTTGACAAGTGGATTGTCGGTGACTAATTACAAGATCAGTTATTCCAGCAATCAAAATTCAATTAAACAATGTACATGATTGGACAGGGATTTCTTTTATTCACAACCTGTTTCTTTAGGGCCAACGTATGTACAAGTATGTACAAGTCTAAACCATCACTTGAAAACTAATAAAGAGCCTTACAGTTGTACGTAACCAAAGGCAATTTGGTAACCATGGCAACTAGACTCCTAGTAACCAACTGGCAGTAGTAACCAACTACCCTTGTAGTAACCATCAACACTTGAATGGAATCAATAACACTAGCATGTAACCATTTACCCTTGCATGTAATCAACAACACTTGCATGTAACCATCAGAAGTTGTGGTAACCGACAAAATTCTGTAGTGACCCAACAGGCTAGTGTATGTAACCATCAGTACTTGCAAGTTATCCTTTATTTTTGTGTAACCACGGTCAATGGAACACTAAACAGCTGATAGAACAAGCAATGCACTTGTAGTAACCAACAGCACCTTTAGAACTGTGTTTGCATTCACCACAAGCCCGAAGCTTTCGTAGCGAGCCTGTACACATTCCCAGCGTACTAAACGAATACTACAACACTCAATACAAAATAATATAACACTTAAGGGGGGGGCTGATTTTACCTCATTAAATATTCACAAAATTATACAGTACAATTTTAAGAAATACAATTTGTGCAAAGATTCACTTAAATTTCAGCTAATTACATATTCACAAGATTTATATAGATTAAACAGGAATGTCTTCTCAATTAAAAAAAAATCACATCTAGGTCCTTCTTGTATTCCCTGAACTTATACACTTATATAAACAGCTACTTAATATTTACTTAAAAATATATATATATATTCTCTGTTTGGCAAAACTTAATCTTTTGCATAGAAAACTTTGGCAAGAAGATGAATACAAAAATATGGTTGTGTTCTTCATACAAATGAATGATTTACAAAATTTGCTTAATTAAGTTAGAAAACCAACAATGAAAACTTTCTCTAAAACAATGGCAAGCTTACAAAACTGGAACTTACGATAACTAAACAAAACACTTTAGCAAAACCCAAACTACCCAAGGGATTTTCCGTCCTCGTCCACCTCAACCTGCTTGAGCTTGTGTTTGTGATGCTCCTCTCGGTTAGTCACGCTGCCAACCAAGACAGAAATGTGCCGCATCACTGTCGCTGTCCTCGTTCGTCTGGGCAGGGGTTGCTCAGGGTTAAGAGGTATGAAGGTTGCCTGTGATAGGGTCGCAAAATTTCCTTGGCTCGGAGATGCAACACTTTGTTGGGTTTGCACTGCGACATCTCGGGTTTGAGGCGGGGCACTTCTTTGGTTTGGGGATACAGCACTTCCTTGAGGTTTGGGTGTGGCATTTCCCTGGTTATGGGGTGCAACACCTCCTTGAGCGTCGGGTGTGGCACTTCCCTGGTTTTGGGGTGCAACACTTCATTGAGCTTGAGGGTGGTCCACCCCTTCCAATGATGGCATAGAGGAGGTTCACGAAGATGAGGGAGAAGAGGGGGCTCTGTGTCTCATCATCTTTAACATTGCTCGTGGCTTTCCCCTGAGACCTACTGGAGCAACCGGGGGATTAAGTTAGCACTGGGGAAATCAGTGTTGGTGAAAGGGACAGTACTGGCTGGTCTCTCTCCTGTGTCTCCTCCCTCTCAGGATTTCTCAGCACCTCTACTAATGCCCCCTGTGAGGCATCACCTGCTGTTGACTCGATGCCTCTAACTACTCTTGCCACCCTTGGCTCTTCACGCAGCTCAACCAAGTGCTCAGAAGCAAGGTGCCTCTGCAGGACGCTCTGCTGCCCCGCTGTAAAGTTGCAGGAAGGGCAGTGTAGGCTCTGTCCTTGTTGATGGGCCACCCGGATATGCCTCACAGTCCTTGTCGATGCCAATAAATCTTGTTGCACTGTGTGCAATGGAACCTCCTCGGCTTTGCCTTCACACCCTTTGGCATCTTTGAACTCTGTCGTAATCACCCTGCAAGTAACCACACACAGAAAACTAGATTAGTCCCAACATATGAATTCCTTTGGTGAACTATGCCATACAGCCCGTTTTCATGCGCCACCTCTATGGGAAACTTGATTGAAAAACTTCGAAAAACCAGTCCTTTTTTGCGTATTTCGCCACCACAACTTTATTCAGCACATTATACCTTAGATCTTTCAGTATTATGACCGTAGCATTGCATTCTTTCAGAAAATGCAAAAAAAAAGGAAAACACAATTGATTTTCCCTCGTGGAATTTGTGTTAAATCTTGCACTTTTAGCCAAAAACTCACCCGTTTTGTGTGTAAAATGCGCGCGTAGCCAAAAACTGGTCCACTAACATCATCATAATAAAATAGCGCCACCCCGTGGAGCTTAGATCTATTGAGTCATTTCTCTCTGACTTGTCAGCTTTCTAACAATGTAACCTCTGTTTTGATTGGTTGAGGTTTAGGCTCGCGTGTATTCAGTTAAAAAAAAATTGAGCATGTGAAACCCAATGAAAATTCCCGTCTCATGGCTCGGCGCAATGGACACATCCACGTGTACAAACACAGATGTACACAGATGTACAGTGCATGCATGCAACGTGGATTCGTCGTCTGCCGGTAGTTCGTATGATCATCGTTGCCGACTCTTCTGTATTTGTTGCCAAATTGTGTGTAAGTTTCTTACATTTATTTTATAGGTTTACAATATTGTTTTGTAGAAATCAAAGGGAAGAAATGTAACTATTTTCACTCACTAATACACGCTATAAATACTGTATATTACGATGTAACTTTACAGGCTCAATGGAAAACTTAGAAAAAGTGCCATGTAGATCGCCTACTGTGGAACGTTCCATTGACATTGTTGAGGGGTATTTCACAACGCTAAAGCATGAAGCTTCGGAAGGAAAATACATGTAATGATTTTAGGCTTGTAAAAAAATTGACATCCAAAGATAGTAAGAAAACCCATTATATTATGTTTTTTGACTTTTAAAAAAATTATTAATTGTTTGATGATGCTGCTACAGTCAGTACAGTACTACCAGTACCCAGTAGTCAGTAGTACGTATGCCTTAATTTTGACTTGTTTAAAAACAATTATTTACAGAAATGAAATTAAGACACAAGGAGGCAGTTGATTATCGCCAGCTCCACGAGGGGCCAAGGCTGTCAACTGGCAGAGAGAGACGAGAGAGGTGGCCAACATCTAAACTGTGGCGCTGTCGAGTTCTTGAAGAAAACGAAGATAAAGTAAAGATACACTGGGAGGGGTGGCCAACATCGTTTGACCAGTGGATCCCAAAAAGTGATGCTGTTGATTTGCCGGATGGTGTACACTCATCAGATGCATACAGCCACTTGCTGAGACAGTTGTATATCCAGGTGAGTTCGCTTTTAAAATTGACTTATAATAAAAACAACATGACAGTACAAAAAGTCAAATTGAAGAAGCAAATGAAAATTTTAAAATCTTTCAAAATCTAGCAAAGAAAACTTGTGACTTTGAACGGAAAAATATGTCAATCTAAACAACCTTAGGACATCTAAAGAATATTTTCCAACAACGTCTAGGAATTATTTGTATTTTTTTCTTTTACAGATTCAGGAACAACTAAACATTGCACGGCGGTCTGATTCTGAAGTGACCTTCAAGATCGCCGTTCAACAGGACACATTTGACCGCTTTATTGAGGAAGTCGGATGTGAAGAACATGATAAACATTTTCGTGTTAATGACGGAAAATCTTTAGATGAATTACTGGGTGATGCAACTTGGTGGTTGCGCATAAGCAATGAGGCAGGAGACCATGCCAAAGTAAATATTGATACTTTGTCATTTCGCATCGTAGAACGGACGCCACTTCAGTCCTACACAGTTGTGAACAAGAAACTTGTGAAAAGACTTGTACATCGTGGTTTTCAGCTCGTCGTCCGCTTCGTGAAGGACTATGGTAACATATTAGATTTAGAATTTTAACAGGCCCATACTAAAACTTTTGTTTCTTAGTTCGTAATAAGTTGCTTGATTTTGAACTAAATTTGATCGGATAATCATGTACATGTACTTGTCTGTTTGTTTGGATTGATCTTCCCAACATGGGATATAAACGCCAAGCTGCGGCAGCAGCCAATCTCACTCAACCTGGGATTCAATCCCACAACCTTGTCATTTGCTAGTCCTGTAGTCTAACCTCTTGACCAAGATGCCACTTAATTAACTTAACGGTTTCCTTTACTTAACTACCAGCTTACAAACAAGTACATGTACAATCACATGCTCAACCATGGCAAGTTTTACATCATATCTTTTAATGCTCCTGTCGTTTTACCTTGTGCCCACTCTTGTATTGTCCTTGCCTACAAATACGGATGAGTGGTTGCTACCTGTTAACAAATATATCCTGCATAATTTAGTAGTGAGTGACTACCATGATGAAACAACTGCAAATTTTGATAAATCTGTTGCCGATTCTGTCTTCAAACGACATTTCAGAAGCTAATGTTAAATTGCCCGATCTCTCAGCTCAAGTATTAAAATATGTTCGTACTATGATGAGCAAATTGAAAATAGAAACAAGACTATTATGCAACAAAACTGGTAAAAAAATGGAAGGATTGTGTGTTTAATCTAAGGCTGGGGGGAGTTAAACGCAAACTAGAGGATGAATTGAAGAGAGAGAAGAAACGAAGAAAAATTTGCGAGAATGAGATTTCAGAACAGAGGAAGTGTATCAAAGCTATGGAAAAGGAACGTAAAGAAATTGTAAGAAAGCTTGTAAAGAAAACTAAAAAAGTATCAAGAAAGCTACATTCAAAGGAAGTGTACTCAAAAAGATTTGTGAAAAAAATGAAAAGGCACCTACTTGAAACTGCAACAGCCACAGTTGAACTTTTAAAGTCCCTGGGTGTAAAAGTAACCACATTGAGTGTGTCCGACAAATTTGGAAAAACAGTTGATTTAAAATATGGCACAGATAGTAACAAGTCACGGAAACTTTCCGTAGACAAGGCGCTGTATTTAAAAGATACATTGTGCATATCAGATCAAAGTTACAAACGCCTTACCAAAAATCTGAAACAACTTCCAAGCCTCTTGAAAGCGAAAAAACGAGCCAAAGAAATCAATTCCATGTTTCCTATACACACATATAATGACATGATTGGGGCTTGGGAACCATTGAATGACAAAATAAAGTATGCTGTAAATCAAATGGCCTCCACATACTCAGATTAACTCATACCAAATAAGATTGGAATAAAGATCAGTGGAGATGGAACACGTATTGGTAAACGGATTCATTGTGTGAATATCACATTCAGAGTGATATATGGCAAACACCTAAGCAATGAACACATTCTGGCCATGGTTAGAAAACCAGAGAAGTACAAATTCCTCTCTAAAATATTTGAACCCATTGTCGCCAATTTGCCAGATATTGTTCACATTGGTAATCACCAGGCAATTCCGTTGCAGTTCCATTTAGGTGCCGATATGAAGTTTCTAAATGAGATGACAGGGTTGGGTGCATGTAGTAGTAAATATAGCTGTGTCTGGTGCAAATGCCCTAGCAATGAGCGATATATCCATACAAAGAAGTGGTCCATGATCAATTCAGAATTTGGTGCTCGTACTGTAGCTGAAATCACCAGTCTAAGTACTAAGTCGAAAGCAAAAAACATGAGCTGTGTTGCACCACCAATTCTGCCATTCATACCTGTTCATGCTATTGTTCCGGACCCGTTACATCTTTTCCTGAGAATATCAGATCAGTTAGTTTTACAGCTTATTCAAATCTTGAGACATAAGGATAACACATAGGAAAGAATTCACGGGTTGTAGATGTCAGTAGCTGTCAAAACATATCGTCATTTGAGAACTTTGTCAGTGACCTTTCAATACCATGGGCGTTTTATACATCAAAAGAGTCTGCACAAATTCAATATCGTGATTTTACAGGTCCGGAACACACTAAGGTACAAAAATATATTAAGCTTGATGATCTCATTCCATGGCATCCCAAATTAGAGGACATAAAATGGTTGTGGAAAGAATTCAGTGACGTAATGAGCCTGATAAAAAGTGAAACTGTAGACCCAGATGAAGTAGAGACGCGTGCCAGAACTTGGGTGTCCAAATATGCTCAAGTTTTCCATGCAAAAGATGTTACGCCGTATATGCATGTGTTCATGAACCATGTTTCAGAATCATTAAGATTATACAGTTGTATAAATAACTTCAGTCAACAGGCAATGGAGAAGTTAAATGACACAATTACTTCACTTTTTTTCCGATCAACTAATCACCGAAATAGTGAAGCCTTTGTCCAGGTTATGCAAAAACAGAACCGAATTTCATACTTGCACGATTCTTGCCAAGAAAGCCTTGCATTTCATGTACATTGCAAGAGATGTGGCCAGTTAGGTCATAACAGACGCACTTGCCACTTAAAGTACCATCCTCTGAATATAGTAGTTGAAGACAATGATGATCCTCAGACTTAATTCACGAAACATACATCACTTGCAAATCAAGATATTTGCTTTTGTTTTGATTTTATTCAAGTTGTTGTAAATTGTAAAATTGTTTGGTACTATATTTACTAAGACCTGCTCCCCAGGAATTTGTGCAGGGGTGGTTATTAACGGATAAGGCTGTCAGGTTATTTTATGTTTTTACAGTTTTGAAATTGTGCCAAATCCTATCATTTGGATAAACCTAAGATGATGTTACTTGTTAGTGCACAGTCAGCTGAAAATATTGCCTTTAAAGTCATATTGTTAGAATTTAGAAATGTAGTCCAACATCTTAGTTTGTATATGTATCGTAGATGAGTTCAATAGACATGTTAAATGAAATTACTTTTGGTATTATCTTTTGTTTTTATTTAATGTAAGAACCATAGTGTACGTTTTATTTATTTTTCATGTGTGTGCTCATAACTCAGGTGTGTGCAATTTTCATGCAAAATTCTTGCTTGTACAATGTACCTCTCAACAGTATTTTTATATAGGCCTACTTTTGTAACACTACATTTATGTCTTGATGTTATTGTATTAAAATAAATTATACTTTGTTACAGAATTATCTTATCATTGTGTGTTCATGTTCATTGATATCATTCTGTGTTAATTTTCTAGCACTCTTCATAAGCCAGAATCAGCTACAATTACCTTAGGTTGACCCTCACAGTGTGTACACCACCTATAGCTATATTGGACTGGCCCAACACCCCAATTAAGTCTACACAGAGCTCAGGGAGCCTTATCTTTTATGAGCCTTATCTTTTTGTGTCTCACCAGTGACCTCTGGTGACCTACCCAACTGACCCTCAATGCCTGGTTCTCCATCGATGGTCTCAACCATCATGGGAAATTCGCTTCTCCCCTCACTATGGGCTACCTCATGAGGTCCTACCTCAGCTTCTTGAATATCGAACTGTGGATCAGTCGCTCCTTCAACAGGGGGGGCTTTCTGTCACCCTCTCATTGAGCTGACTGACCCAAGGTTCCAATACGTTGCCAACATATGGTTTAAGTCGATCGACGTGGACCACCTTCAGTTTGCCTCCTTGCCGAAGCTGGATTCGCACTACCACATCTGACAACTTCTTCAATGAGCCATGGCCCTTCCCAACGCAACTGCAGCTTGGGGGACACATGTCTCTTCTTTGCAGGATTGAATAACCAAACAAATTGGCCCTCCCGCAGACCATGGTTTGATGCATGTCGGTCGTAGTTTCTCTTCTGTCTTCGGGCACTCTTCCCGAGGCAGTTTTTTGCTCTCTCATGAGCCTGTTGCATATTACTCCGCAACTTCCCAGCAAAGTCGGTATTGGTGTCGTCAAGACTCCCAGTAACTAGATCCACCGGAATGCCAACTTCCCAACCCAACATCATCATATGGGGGGTCTCCCCAGTCGACTCTTGCGGTGTACATCGGTATGCAAAGGTGGCATAAGGGAGAAACTCATCCCAATCCCTCTGCCTCTTCTTTGGATCGATGAGCACCGCCACCATGTTCACCAATGTCTTGTTGAACCTCTCAACCATGCCATCCGACTTTGGGTTGTAGGCAGTCGTTCGAGTCTTTGTAATGCCCAGGAGATGGCACATTTCGGCAAAAACCCCCTGACTCAAAATTTCTGCCCTGATCTGAATGCAGTTCTTGGGGCACACTAAATCTACAAACAAACTCATTCACCAGCTTGAGTGCTACAGTACTCGCCGTGGAATCAGGAAGCGGATACGCCTCCATCCACTTGGTGCAGTAATCGCCAACTACCAAAATCCAATTATTACCACTGTCTGACGTAGGCAGTGGCCCAAGCAAATCTATGGCAGATTGCCTTCTGGCACAGAGGTCGCAAGCCCGCAGGAACGATCGCACATCTGCCAACAAACCTGCCAAGAAGTACCTGAATTTTGCTTTAGCCAACGTTTTACTGACTCCCAAATGACCACAGAGTTGACCACCATGCAACTCCTCGATGACAAGTCTCCTCAACTTCTGTGGTAGAACCAAAAGCCACCTCACAGATTTCCCATTGTCGGACTCCCATTGCCGGTACAACAGCCCTTCCTTGACCTCTAATTGTGACCCGCTCTGGCAAAACCCGACGCTTCTCGGCATTTCCCATTCAGCGGTATGGGCCAACAACGTAAAAAATGGCTTCAGGGACAAAATTGTAAATTTCGCAGAATTGATCTCGGGATATATCCTAGATTTATTAGAAACCAAAAACTAACCTTAAATTCACAAAATAAATTGGAAAAAATTGATTTTAAAAACATAACTTCATTCCGATTGTTCCACTTAATTGAGGTGAAACAAAGAAAATACGGAGAAAATTTGTGTTTTTCTTGCTTCGTTTGGCGACACCTTCTGCGTCGATCCCCTAAGTGTTTGGTATGAAAATGAACGTCAGTAGCTGCTCTTTCCAAATAAGGCATTCGGGGGCGGGGGTTGTCATGATAAACCAATGAAAACTCCTCTTGAACATGCCATTCATTTCCCTCCGTCCGTTGTCTAGCGAGTAAACAAGGCGGTTGCTAACCATGTGACGTAAATCAAGCGAGCTCATTGGTCGATACGCAAATGTGACGTAGCGCATAGCATTAGCGTTGTTTACGTGTCACCAGCTAGCCATCTTTGACCACGCTTTGACCCTTCACTGTTTACATGTTTCTCGGTCCCATTATTTGCCTGAAATTGCAAGAAATACTCAGAGAATCATGTCAGAAAACAATAAATGTGTCGAAGATCGCGTTATAGCAGCTATGCTGAATGATGTCAGTGCGTGTGGAATGGAAATCGATGGTTTGGAGCATGTTTTTGCCGACTACTTTACTGTTCTACCGAGCAACGCGGACAGCGACAGCGATGCCGAGGAGAGTTTGATCGGTATGTAGTGTTAAACAAAACTTATGTTCTAACTGTGATCTATAGTCAGAAAACTGAGAAAATTGTAGATTAATTTAACAAAACGATCAAAATCGATATTTTTTATGGATGAACTTGCCTGGTCATCGACCAAAAACAACAACACGAAGCTTGGTGGGGCATGTTGGTGATTTACGTTTGTCGTTGGTACAATCATAGAGCAAGGTACAATAGTCTGCTTTAGTTTAAGTTTTTTTTTCCTTTCCCAAAACGCAAAATATTTTTTTAAATCTCTTTAGTTTAGTAGTATCATATCAGGAAAGAGTTTTCTACCTTTTTGAGTAATAAGGGAGTTTCTTAGATTGGTTTTGAAGTGGATAACTGATGGGCCTAAATTAAATATAACAAGTAGGCAAGGGCAAGGCCCTATTTTTTATTTTTTATTTTTCTTCATTTCAATTTAGGCTAACCGATTAACTGTTTTTATGAGAGGAGCTTGACTTTATAATGTTCATTAAAAATGTTGTCTAAATTACATCAAATACGATGCTGCCGATTTCCTCATGGTGACATAAACAGACCTTCTGTTACTACGTTTCGTACAAATGTTACGTCACATGAATTTTTATTCTTCTGACTTTCAATTCGTTTATGGATTAGATGATGGTGGACATTCATCAGACGAGGATGTGGCTGGACCGTCTTCACTACCACACTCGTTGACATCAGACGATGAAGATGAAGAGGAGTCATCGTCAGAGCAGGAAGAGGAACCCACGTCTCTTGAGGTTGAGGATGAGGCTACAGAGGTCATCGATGATGCCGAGGATGAAGCCGAGGCTGCTGCTGTTTTGGCACGCACGCTTGTTGACCTAGAACCACTCAAGGATAAAGTCAACAAGTGTAAATGCTCCCTGTTTAATGGACAGCGCTGTATCGAACAGTTCACTGATGCTGAGGCAGATCAGATCAGGTACATAATAATTTTTTATTTAGTTTTTCTATTATTTTAAGGGTGGATTTTTTTTACATTGAGGCTATCAAAATCATCTTGTGAAAGAAGTTTTTTTTTTTTTGGAATACAGCTTTATGGAATGATTACCATTAGATAACAATATAATATTTTCTTTGTCTTGTTTTCCTTTATTTTGGACTCAGATATACTGTGAAAGAGTTGACAGAATTCGAGAAAGATCTGCTGCTTCTGGGGATAATCTCAACCTCTATCAATGACGCTGCAACAACATCTGGGAAGAAGAGGAAGCAGGTCGAGAGAAAGCAAACTCGGATTAGAAGCTTTTACTACGGGCAGAAGAGGGTATGCCGGTATACCTTTTTCTTTTTCATGGACATTGGAACGGAGAAGTTTACCAACCTCAAACGTTGGTACGAGAAACATGGCCTTGTACCAAGAAGAAAGAAGTCAGGTGAGGCTATTTTTATTATGTTCTTTATCCATAGACAGACATGAAAAGTTAAGATAGTTGACCTTCTATGCCAGACCTACTCTTTAACTGTTGAGTTTATTTATTATTGCTACAGGTGGGAGGCGAGGGAAGAAACTCCTCAAACTAGAGCAAGTCCAGGCTCTGGTTAGGTTCATTGTTAACTACGCTGCACAACATTGCATCCTTCTCCCTGGCAGAATTCCTGGCATAAAGTCTGCAGACGTCAAGCTTCTGCCAACGTCTGTCACCAAGGCCCATGTTTGGCGCCTGTATCGCAGGTCACAGGCTGAACATGGAGCCGTGGCACTTTCAACCTTCCGCAAGCTATGGAAGGACCTGCTCCCTTACATTGTTGTAGCGAAGCCAGCTACAGATCTTTGCTGGACATGCCAGAAGAACAACAGCCTTATAACTAAGCAAGTAAGCTAACAATAAGCAAGGTTTTGTTTTAACTTTTGCAGAAGAAAATGCTTTGAAAAGGCAAAAGTGTATTGTACTGGTGAAATATGGGATCATCATGCGTGTCATCATGGATTTTCGTTATTGCGTAATTATTTTGCTGAAGTAAGGAACGGAAGATAGCATGTCTTTCCCCGTGCTTAAAAATAACAGCGCTTTAAATTGTTCATTAGACAGTAAGCGCAAAGTGGTATCTTAAGCAGTGCCATGAAATTAGCAAATTTTGCTTGTGACTGTGTGATTGATATTATTTTGTTCCTCCTTTTTTGTTTTCCGTTTAGGTCAATGTTCCAGACGCCGAGAAAACTGAGGCTCTCCAGCGTCAACAGCTCCATCTCCAACTCGCACAGAGAGAGAGGGACAGCTATAATGCAGCTTGCCGGGCATCAAAGGCCACTGCAGCTGAACATCACATCAGCACACTAGTGAAAAGTGTTGCAAACTCCAAGCCCATAACTTTCCACTATAGCTTTGACTTTGCGCAGCAGGTCCACTACCCAGCTGACCCCCAACAACCTGGCCCTATTTACTTTAAAACACCCCGCAAGTGTCATGTTTTCGGTGTTGTTGCAGAGGGCCTACCTGCTCAGGTGAATTACTTGGCAGATGAGGGGGTGAGCTGTGGTAAGGGGGCCAATGTTGTGATAAGTTATTTGCACCATTTTCTAGAAAATTATGGGCTTGGAGAGCAGCATGTTCACTTTCATGCTGATAACTGCAGTGGTCAAAATAAGTGCAGTACATCTCATGGCGTGTGTACAGCAAGCTGCACAAGTCTGTGACTTTTTCTTTCCTGCCTGTAGGTCACACCAAGTTTGCCCCAGACTGGTGCTTTGGGCTTTGTAAGCGGACATACCGGAGGACCTATGTTTCTTCCTTGCAAGAAATTTCGGATGTGGTAAAGGTATCGACTGTGCAGAATATCAATATTCCACAGCTGGTTGGTGACGAATCTGGTGAAGTGTTTGTGCCAGTGTATGACTGGGTTAACCATCTGTCCAATCACTACAGACGATTTCCTGGAGTGAAATCGTACCAGCACTTCAGAGTTTCTGAAGGTAATCCTGGTTCGATATCATTCCAAGAACATTCAAGTAGTGATGAACAGACTTTTGGTTTTGCCCGCTCAGAACCGCCATTAACACTTCCCCAGATTGTTTCTCCAGCTGGAATTGATGCTACTCGCAAACGCTACCTTTATGAGCACATTCGAGAGTTCTGTAAGGAAGAGACAAGGGACTTGGTATGTCCAGCACCAGAGGTGTAATTATTATCATTCACGGCATGCGGCGATATAAGTATTGCGTTCAAGTCGACTCTGTTTGTTTTTTTAGATGCAAATTAATGGTTGGGCTTTGAGCTGTGTCAAGCTACGAAAACAAAGTGGTTCATTGACCAATCATGTAAGGACTTGATAAAACATGCACATGCCACCCTGTTTTTACACATAAAGCATAGTTGTGCATTCAAAAATATGATAATAAATGCCCATTAACATGGAAATGTGTGTAGAAAACGTACTGGAATGACCTACATGAATATTCAGTGTTTACAAAAAATTCAACTCATTTGCATATTTTTGCATAATTATGAATTACTTGCCACAGTGATATGTTATTGAAAATACCAAATCATATATTCCTTATTAAAGTATACCAGCAAATCCATGCCTTATTTGAACATGCAGTTGAATTGCTGGGTAGTGGCCTGGAATAAAGCCATCAATCCCTTAATTGATGCATAACTTTAACTGAATTTTTGTGTATTTTTTTTACAATTTGCTTATTTGCATATCTTGAATAAAAATTATTCCACCAAAATTAAATTTGTTGTCCTGTTATTTTAATGTGTGCTAAAGATATGTTGAAAGTTTCAAGTTCATACCACTTTATCCTAATAGTGTTGCTAAGGAGTTACTGATGGTACATCATTTTCTCAGATTAATGAACTGGTTTGGTAACTTTAATGGCGTTTATCTCCATTTCATCTATCCTGTCCTAACAATTGTTAAAGTGTCGTAACTTTGTCAGATTGTATCCAAATCTCTTGAAACATAGCTCAAAATAAAGCTTATGATTTATACATTCCAGTGATGCCAAAACCTAAAAATAAAAATTCCACTCCAAGTGCTTGGTTTTGCCAGAGCCGGTCACAATTGATCCCGCTGGGACCAATAGGTCTTGGAGGCTGCTGAAGAGTGGGACAAAGTCTTCCACTCTGGACGATCCATTCCCTCCTTGGACGTGATGAGCCAACTCATCCATCTATCTTCCAACTGAGCTTCCCTCATCACCCCTAACCAATGACTCTCTACCCTGAGGCTCTCCCTCGGGCATCTTGTGACTCGACTCATCACTTATCGGCTCGTCTCGGCCACACTGCTTGCATTGTGGCCTCGACAGGCCATCAGCATTTCCATGCTTCTTCCCAAATCATCTCAATCCACCTGGCCAGCTGACCTTCAGGATTCCTGAAGTTGAGGACCCACCTTCGACCATACAGGTACTGCTTGAAATTCTTTAAATACACAACCACAGCCAACAACTCTCATCGGGTGACACAATAATTCCGCTGAGGTCGGCTAAGCTTTCGACTCACATAAGCCACTACTCTCTCCACACCATCTTGGACCTGTGCCAACACTGCACCGATGCCCTCCCCACTGGGAAAATGAAGTCGCCTTCTGAACTGGGGTACGATAGAATTGGGGCAGACTGGGGACTGTCCTTCAACTCATCGAACGCCCTTTGACAGGACTCCGTCCACACAAGCACCCTTGATTTTTCTGTCAAGGCGTGCAGTGGACTCACAATCTCTGCGAAACCTTGGACGAATTTCCGGTAGTACGAGGCGAGGCCCAAAAAGCTTCTTACGTCTCGTACACACCTTGGAACAGGCCAGTCGGACACTGCTTTGAGCTTCTCATGATCCGTAGCAACCCCTTATGCAAGTGACACTTGCTTGGCTCAGCTTAAGCCCGGCGTGTCGTAGCCTGTTCAATACTACTCTGAGACGTTCTAGGGTCTCGGTCACTGTTTGTCCAAAAACAATGATGTCGTCCAAATAAATCAACAAAATGTCCCATTGCAACCCAGCCATGACTTTCTCCATCAGACGCTCAAATGTGGCTGGAGCATTGCGAAGCCCAAATGGCACGCACTTCCAACGATACAACCTATTCCTGACCACAAATGTTGATTTCTGGCTGGCACCCTCATCTAGGGTAACTTGCCAGTACCCTGATGCCAAGTCAAGTGTCGTGAACCACTCAGCCCTGTTCAATGTGTCAAAAGTCTCATCAATTCGAGGTACCAGGTAAGCGTCCTTGATGGTGACCGCGTTCAACTTCCTGTAATCAACACAGAAGCGCCTGGTACCATCCTTCTTGCTTACCAACACCACATTCGCCGCCCAGGGACTATCCGAGGGCTCAATTACCCCCCTCTTCACCAGATCACTAACCTGCCTCTGGATTTCCTCCTGGTTGCAGTAGGGATGCCGCCTTGGTCTTTCCTTAACCGGCTGAGCATCTCCTGTCTTAATATGATGTTGCACCACATCAGTCCTACCAATATCATGTTCTCCTTTTGAGAACACATCCTGGAAGTCAGTCAAACACTTCCAGACTTCTCCGTGGTACCTAGCCTCCACATTGGCTGTACCCCTACAAAACAACTTATGCAAATGCATGGGGAGACCATGCTTTGCCTCTGTCGACAGTTCAACGCCATCATTAATATACTCTGCTTCTACTTGGGAGAGGACACCCACTGTCGTTCCTTCCCGAGCAACTCTCTTTTCTCGCCCTGGGTTAAACAGCCTCAATGGGATTACCTCTGACTCCTTATCGATTAGGGACCTGGCCAACACTAGCCCTTTCTGAGCTAACTCACCACCACCCTCTAATGGTTCAACACTAGCCGGACCGGCTATGTCAACCTTCACTCTGGTTCACCAGCTTTACTGGTGCACTTGATTCGCTCTCCATTGAGCTTAAGTTCCTTCAATTGGAAATCCAACTTTCCCCCGGTGGGCACCAGAAAATCCATTCCCAGAATACCTGGGTACTTCATTTCGGTAAACGGCGCCTTCACCATGTGAGTCGTCCGACCAACTTGTACCTCAACCAAAGCACTGCCCAACACTGCCAATGGGCTACCATCAATCTGTTTAACCTGGACACCTTCCGTCTCCAAGACGGGTCTCTGCCATTTTGGCAGTATATGGCACTACTAATTAATGTATCAGTGGATCCCGTGTCGATTAAAAATTGACATTTGGTCGTCCTTACTGAACCATCAACAAATAGGCCAAAGCGGGGACCAAGACTTGACGTAGGCAGAGTTATCACTCTTTGCCCGTCCCCTTGCTTTGACTTTTGACTTTTGACCGTTGCCTCCACTACTACCGCTGTCACTGTGTTGTCTTTTGGACCCTCCAGTAAGACCAGCCTGTTCGTGGGTCCCTCGTGAGGCTGGTTGCCGTTTCCCTGGTTTGGGCAAATTTTTCTTCGGGGTTCCTTGCACTTTTGTGCGAAATGCCCAACACTTCCACAATTGAAGCACCTGCTCGGACCAGGTTCTGTCTCCTGGGGCTTGTGCATCTTTTGTGAAGGCACGCCCTCATTGGGACCCTTTCTTTGCCCACGACTTTAATACCTCAGCCATCGTCTGCAAAGTCCGAGCTTGTTCACTGAGGTTGGCTTCCATGGTTCCCAACCTCTGTTCCACACCAGAGTCTGCAGCCCTTGCCAACTTGGCAGGCTGTCGATCAAGCAACCTTTAACGCTCGACCTTTTCAAAGTTCTCCGTCTCTAAGGCTGCCTGAATAGTCTCGTCCACATTCTTTGGACGGGCCCTATTGATGCCCTTACAGACGGAATGATTTCCACCGCATCAATAAAGTAGTTCTTCGCTAATCGGTCTCGAGCAACCTCCTCAATCTCAGGGTACGCTCGAGCCGTCAGCTCCTGGATTGCTTAACTGTTGCAGGGTTTCCTTCGAACCTTGCCGCCTGTGTCGCAATTCAACAAGATAATTCTTTGTCGACCAGAACCAAATCTCCTCTCTAACAACTTGACAAGGGCGCTGTACGTGTGCGCTTGCCCTGTCTCACCCAACATTCGGAGTGCATTAGCCTGCAAGCTTGCGGTCAAGTACCTTGCAGCCTGCTTTTCACTCCAGCCATTTACCTCACGGCACGACTCAAATGGCGGTAGTACTCCTTCCAGAGAACCTGACGATTGTAGCGATCAGGGGTGATGTATGGACGTCGATTGACTCGGTCCACACTTCCCTTCTGATCCTCCTAACCCTCAACCGGTTATTTCAGTTCATTCAGGTATTTGATGTCTCTCAAACGTATGGTTTAATATTCCAATAATTATATATGCCTAGTATAATCTAGTTATTGTGTCCTAATTTTCAAGGTTATGTCTCCAAAATGGAAGGCCAATCAAGTAATTACTGAACAATGTCTCCTGAAAGTACATGTACTCGTATTTCATGTGTAACTCTCCAAACATAATTAAAATATGTATCCAAGTAGTATACTTGCGGTTACACATACCCCTGTTTTGTCCTGCTAAATTTGACCGCGGTACGACCATTCAAGTGATTACTGAACAATGTCTCCTGAAAGTAAGGCCATTCGAGTGATTACTGAACAAAATCTCCTGAAAGTACATGTACTTGTATTTCATGTGTAACTCTTCATACATAATTAAAATATGTATCCGAGTAGTATACTTGCGGTTACACATACCCCGTTTTGTCCTGCTAAGTTTGACCGCGGTACGACCCACCCAATTAGGTCGCGCAGTTGACTGGTATGGCAGAAGTGTGGTAAGGGGTCTTATGGAGGGAGCGAGGATCGAGCCACGTAGTTGGGAGCCGTTCGGCTCCTGCAGTGTACAAGAGGCATGAAATGCCGGTAGTGTGGTTGTGGTGAAGGGGGGGGGGGGCATGATGCAGAATGCATCATGTGTAATTGGCGTCTGTCAAGATGCCCCAAAAACAGAATGTCTCATGACAGTGTAACTGAGACAAACTGTTACTGTTTGTCTCAGTTTGGAGGTGCTGCAGTGATTTTAAAATCACGGAGCACCGATGGCATATCCATGTAGCACAAACGAGAAGTGGAACGTCTCATTTGTTTTTTCCGAAGTGAAAACAAACCTCTGATCTGACATCTGACAAGATGTCGAGGAAGGATAAGGGTGGGTCAAGTATTATTCATTTATTTTTATGTATTTATTTAGGTAGTTGTATGTTTGTCTGTATCTTCTTTCTTTGTCCGTATACTTATTCCTGCCCAGTAAATGTAGGCCAGGGTTGCCCTAGCATCTGTGATACGTTTCATTTCTTTTGTGAGTGTATCCTGCCTCCTTATTAACGCCATTGTTTGGAGGGTGTTTGTCACCACTCGTTATCTAACGCGTCTTGACAAGTCCTGTATACCCTATTGCGGTACATTTAATTACGTTATTGAGTTTATCCTTTGTCCTTATTACAACCTGTGAATCTAGACTGGTGTCGCCCTTGAACCATATGTTTGTTTCATCGCGATAAGACAGGAATGCATAAACGTATTGAAAGCGTTCTTTGGAAGGTTTTGAGGAAATAAGTTTCCCTCGAGACTCATTTGTTAGTAAATAAATGAAGAAATGAAAATGTTTATCTTAAAAATGATGATAAAAATTTTTTAAAACTAAACAAAAAAACTTCTTAAAGAAGGGCGCAAAACTCGCTGCCTTCACATCTACCTCAGATTCAAAATACCAATCACTACGCTCTATGATCTTTACGACAAGCTGGTACGTGTTAAAGTACCCGTAATGGTGTTTGAATATGTACGCAAAGAAGTCGTCAATACAAGCAAATATCTAATATATCTCCCCCAGGACTGCCCTCTTTGAGGCTATCAAGGCCGGGCATTTGGAATATGTCCAGTATTTAAAGTCAAAATACATGATTCAAGTCACCCCGCGCCCGGCCTGGCTAGTATAAAGGCCGGTCATATATGCCGAGTCAAAACACATGATTCAAATCACCTTAAGCACCATGTAATGATAGTAAATAACAGTTAATAAATAAAAAATACTAATAACAGCGCTCAAGTGTTTGTTGCAACAAACACTGGGTGTTTGGGATATTTGTGCTACTAATGACATCAATGACAAAAACACAATGTTACGATTTGAAATCGAAATTCATGTTCAAAATTCATGTTCAATTCATACAAAACTGGCAAAGTCATATCGTAAAAGTGCATTTTCATGGCTTTTGGCAGTAAATTATAAAATAAAACCTCATGAATACTATCCAGATCATGAATAATTATTTTTATACCTATTGCCAATAGGGACTCAAAAGAGTGATCTTATAGATAGTATAGCAGAAAGATCAGGGAAAAATTCGTAACAATATAGATCTTTTGAACCCTATTTAGATGATGTGACGCGAAAGGTTATGACTTCATGATGTCCTGTGTAACGATCGTTCTACGACCTGTCAAATTACGTGAAACTCTGACTTGTAGTTTCTGAGATATTCGTAAGGAACTTCAACATCCGGTTTCGACCGGAATATGACCTGTGTTTGCTTGCGGACAAGTTTCGCAAAATAGAAAAACTATTTAACAAAAAAAAAACGAACAAAAACAATATTGTTTGGGCAATAGCTCAAACACCTACAAAACTTTTAAAAAATAAAAAAATCAATAAAAATAAAAAAAACAAAAAAAAAACAAATGACAATTTAACAAAAAACACAACAAAATACAAACAACCAAACAAACAAAAAATAAAAAGATAGAAAAGGTGGCTACGAGGCGAAAGAGCAGTGGGGCCGTGCCTGGTACGTAGTTGACAGCTACCAGTTGCCTGTCAATGAGTGAGTTTGTTTCTTTCATTATTTATCTATTTACCTAGGCCAATTTTGCTCGGATGTATGTATTCCTTGATGCGGGAAAAAACAGCCCCAACTGAACCCGCGCTGGGTTATTGTAAATTGCGTATGACTCAACACGTCTTGACTCATTGTATACAAATTAACACATTTCCTGTAATCTTTACATCGATTGTTTTGTTATATAGCAGAGGTGTCAATCGATCGGCTGCTCACTTATCATCTGGGCCGCGTGCAGTGTTAACGTCTAGGCACTTTGAATGGAGCCTAGACTTTACGTCCACTCAAATGGAGAGCGTAGACCGACTGTAAACTGAAGCGTTGCTGCATAAGGTTGAATGAAGCCCGGCTTTTATGGCGAGTCAAATTTGGGAAATAGCTGAAATGGAAATTGCAGCAAACCAAAGGGTAATTAAAAAAAAAAAAGGGAAAAAAGAGGGAAAACTTAATTTTGCGTCCCGGTACAAACTCACATCTGTTTTAATTTAGAATCCTTAATGGTATCATTTCTTTTTTTGTCACAATGTCAACCACTAGAGGAGGACCTCGTCAGACCCCATCAGTCGTCCTGGTCAGATATTTCCGCGGAAACACCAGAGAAACACAAAATGGTTACGTCCCCACAACCTGGTTGTTCAAATTGGCCGATGATGATTTCACCGTAGAAACCATTTGACCGGGCATGTTTTAAAAACAAAACAAAATAACCATA
Organism: Marthasterias glacialis; assembly: GCA_911728455.2. Taxonomy (NCBI): domain Eukaryota; kingdom Metazoa; phylum Echinodermata; class Asteroidea; order Forcipulatida; family Asteriidae; genus Marthasterias; species Marthasterias glacialis. The sequence continues at coordinate 16,296,222 of OU452220.1, read as the reverse complement.
CACCCCCCTCCCTCGCCGTTACAAAATACAGACAATGTATCTTCAACCATTCAGTTATGATTTGTTTTTGTATTTATTTATTTTCTGCTGTTTTGTTGTTTACAGCCCCAAAAAGGAAAGGGAGCAGTCCCGTTGCATAAGAAAAGACCAGCCTTCATACAACCCAAGGGATGTAAAACGCTGAACTAGAAACTATCGACCCGAGGTGAGAAGAATAATTCCAGTAGTAGACTTTCCTCAAATGTAAATAAACAATCGAAGAACAGTCTTGGTAACACTATATTAATTTATGTGTGATATCTGTGGAAAATCGATAGCTGAAACCATAATTTGAAAAGACACAAGGAAGTTCATTTTGGGTACAAGGGTTAGGGAAGCCACCAAAAATAAATTAAGCGGCGGGCTGCAGCGCGCCGATCTCGCCCGCACAATCCCGCCGCGGCCCGCTGAGGGGTCGGCGCAGTGCGGCCACAGACCCAAAACATGCATAACAATAGCAACAATAACAGCCTCACAGGTGAATGCATTTGTAAAGACCGCGGCGCATTTGCGGCCCGCTGCACTTCGGCCGGACATAGCTAGGTATTTTATGAACCACACTTGAACTGGCTGCAAAGCAAATGCTTCTTCAATTTGTGAAGATCGCGGCGCATTTGCGGCACACTCCAAATCGGCCGTGGCATGTTTTAAACTGACTTGTGTTTTTTTAAACATTAATCTTCCCCGCCTGCATCCTTTGTTTTATTATTTTTTATTTTCGATTTTCCTTAAAAAGAAAACATAATGTAACACATAAATTTTACACATATACCGTGTGTCTCTGTGTTAATGATGATGTTGTTGTCTTAACCCACGCAATCAGAGAGGGGCGAGCGGTAGTGAACTTTCGAGTAAATAGCTGGACGGTATGGACGATAACAATTACACTGACACAAGTTGATAGGGTCAAAAGTATTTTATTGACTTCAAACTATAACTTGTGATAGACCATGGAGGAGTTTCTCAATGGCAAGACCTAGCTCGTAGGTTTGGAGAAGCAAATCCCGACGAAGATGAACACTCAAATCTTCGTATACTCTACTTAAAATGAAAGGGAAAAGGGTTTATATAGTTTTCTAGGTCTGGGGATTTCAAACTGTGGAAATGATGTCATACAGAAATAACATAAGTCTAGTGGCATAATTTCTAAGTACAATGACATCATTTCTGTGAACAAGGCTAAGATGACGTAGTGGTCAGGGAGAGTGGTCACTTGGAAATAAGGACCTTGGGCTCATAGCCTAGGAATGTGTGTGGTAGTATTTACTGCGAAATGGGGTGAGCCTCTTGAAGGTTATGTTTATGTGAGCCATCTGTTGACCATTAAGAATCTAGCCTTACATTACTTTTATCGGGGAAAAAGAAAATGTCCCCATTTTCAAGGTATAATACAAAAGTATATAAAGGATTGTGAAAGACAAAATTTGTGACAAGTCAAAATACATAAAGTAACCCAAATTATGATGAATGAGTAACCAAAATATAAAATACAGCTAATAAACAGTGATTGTAGGGTAGCACACATTAAAAGTAAACCAATACTAAAATTAACAGCGGACAATGGAGGCAAATTTAAGCAACAAAATAATAATAATAACAGGAAATCCATGTACCATGGAAATCATAGCAAAAACATTTAAATAAGTGTAGTGGACTGTCCATCACAAAGGAGTATTAATGGCAAAGTACCAAAACTGGTGCGTGTAAGTGAATGTATAACTATGACTGAGAGAGGATTGTAAAAATAACAATGACAAGTAAAAGGAAATTTGACTGAAAGTATAAAATGAGTCATTATGAGGCAATAACCGTGAATCGTTTCCAATGAAATTTTAAGAAAACAATAATAACAATACAGGTTTACATGTTTAACAATGCGGTTAAAATAAAAATTAACAATTGGAAATAATCACAATGAGATCAATAATAAGATGTACTAGAAAAACCAAGACGATCAGGGCGTGTAACAACTCTACCGCTTTTAGTTTGCAAGGTAGGCACGCTGGGGCTTGGAATCGCATAGTATGGGGATGGACGAAGTGCATGTGATGTAGGGTGGGGAGGCAGGATAGGAGATTGTGGTGGTGGAGGAGAAAGGGGTGTTGGAGGAACAGGTGAAATGTATGGTTTCAGTCGGTTATAGTGGATGTGTTGAGGTTTGGCGTTTGGGTCATAGATGTCAAGTATAGAGTATGTGACGGGTGGGTCATCATCAGCGGAAGGATGGGAGGAGAGTACTCTAAAGGGTCCTTTCCATCGGGGTGCCAGTTTGGTGCGACTTTTGGCAGGGTCATCACGCCAAACCAATTCACCAGGTTGAAAGGGTGTAAATTTCACCTTTGTGTCATAACTGGCTTTTTGTGAAGCACTGGCAAGATCTTGATTCACTGCAGCCAATTGGAAGGCTGATGCAAGTCGGGATTTGAGTGAGTCAGCATAGGACTGTGGAGAAGTAAAGGGTTGTGGGGAGGGGGCTCCAACGATAACATGGGCAGGGAGTCGGGGTTCTCTACCTTTAGCCAAATAGAATGGCGAATAACCAGTAGAGGAATGGACCGCAGAATTGTATGCAAGCTCCATCTTGGATAACACATCATCCCATTCATGACTGGTGGAGGTGGACAAATATTTCGCGAGTTGGTCCTTTAAACTGCGGTTAAAGCGTTCTACTTGACCATCAGATTGGGGATGGTATGGAGACGTGCGAGTTTTATTGACTCCGAGGAGTGTACATAACTCCTGAACAAGGGAGCTTTCAAACTGGCGCCCTTGATCAGTGTGTAATGTTTCAGGGACGCCATGTTCAGATATATATCTATCAAAGATACACTTAGCAACGGACTGTGCAGTTTGATCTGGGAGGGGATACAGATTGACATATTTTGTGAACTGATCCATAACTACCAGTATGTAGCGGTTGTTCCTGGTGGTTGTCGGTAATTCAGTTAGATCCGCGAAAATCCGCTGAAAGGGATGGCTTGTTTATTTTCATGGGTGCTTTATTTCTTGGGGTTGGAGTGCGACGGGATTCACAAGACTTGCAAGTTTTACAGTGATTTTCGATATCACGGCGAATGAAAGGCCAGTAACATAGATTGATTGACCGTTGGTATGTCTTATCTGAGCCGAAATGACCGGCTAAGAGGTCTCCATGAAGATGTGAGAGGACTTTGGGCTGTATGGACTCGGGGAATAACCACCTGATTCACGTAATCGGAATTGAAGTGGAATCGTCTACATAATAGTCCATTAACTATAACAAGGTTAGGGAAATCTTTCCACAGGCGACGGGCGGCACGGGCGGCACGTGTGGCACGCGACAGCTTACGTAACGCGGTACGCCTAGGGCGAGTCTGAGTTGTTACCCAAGAAAAGAATTCTCGAATAACAGGATCGGACTGTTGTTCCATTTGTATATTAATATCTGAACCAATATTTGTAAAATTGGAAAGATTATCGGCAGGAATAGGCTGTAGTGGAGTCTTAGGTAGGGAAAAACTGCGGGGCTTGGAAGGAGGAGGGGAAGGTGGCTGCGGGGACTGATCAGCAGAGAGTACTGACGAACAGAAGGGAGCAGGAGTTATGATGGGGGATAGACGGATATCAATAACTGATGACATAGGGTTAGAAAGAGATGTGTCAGTGGAGTGGGGGGATGGGGTGGAGGAGGGACGGCGAGATAGGGCATCGGCATTACCATGGCATTTGCCGTCACGATGGGTGATAATCCAGTCATATGGATCAAGTTCAAGTGCCCATCTAGAACGACGACCAGTACGGTCATTATGGACAGGGAGTTTTCGTAAACCAATCAGAGGCTTGTGATCGGTAACAATCTGAAAGTGTGTGTTGCCAAGATAGTGATGGAAATGGCGCACGGACCAAACAATGGCCCAAAGTTCACGGTCATAGGTGGACCAGCGTCTTTCGGCTGAGGTCAGAACATGACTGGCATAAGCAACAACATGTTCTTTACCCTCGCGAATCTGGCACAACACGGAACTAATGGCTGTATTGGAAGCATCAGTGAAAACGATGAATGGTTGAGAGGGGTCAGGGTATGCCATGATGGGTGGGTGTGTCAGTGCATCACGAAGGGAAGTGAATGCATCTTCACACTCCTGTGACCATTCAAACTGAATGTCTTTTTGAGTGAGTCGGTGAAGGGGTGTAGCAATCTGGGCAAAGTTTCGTACAAACTGGCGGTAGTAGGAACAAAGACCGAGAAATGAACGTACTTCGGTCGGAGTACAAGGAGTTGGCCAGGTACTAACACGGTCAGTGTTAGATGGATCAGGACGGATACCAGCCTGGGACACAACATGTCCGAGGAAGGTTACCTCAGTTCGAAGGAAGTGACATTTACTGGGTTTGAGTTTCAAATTGGCTTGTCGAAAACGCTTGAGAACTTGTACTAGATTGGACATGTGATGAGCAAAGGATTTCCCAACGATTATAACATAGTCAAGATAGACTAAGCAAGTCGACCAATGAAGCCCGTGTAACACGAGTTCCATAAGGCGTTGAAAAGTTGGCGGGGCATTAGTTAACCCCATGGGCATAACCTTAAATTGGTAAAGACCGTCACCGGTGGTGAATGCGGTCTTTTCAGGGTCTTCTCGGTGCACAGCGACTTGCCAGTATCCACTGGACAAATCAACTGTAGTGAAATACACTGAGCCAGAAAGAGCATCCAGTGTATCATCAGTACGTGGGAGGGGATGGGAATCTTTGATTGTAAGTTTGTTAAGTTTCCGGTAGTCAACACAAAAGCGGTAACTACTGTCTTTTTTCTTAACCATGACAATGGGGGAGGACCATGGGCTGTGGCTCTCTTCAATAACATCCTGATCAAGGAGGGTGTCAATTTGATTATGGATTTCTTGTTTGATGTTGGGGGACGTACGATAGGCACGTTGACGCACAGGGGAAGCGTCACTGGTACGTATTCTATGTTCAACTAAATCAGTGCGACCATAGTCATTACTACTTTTGCTGAACACATCAGAGTATTTACATAGAAGAGCCTGAACCTCAGTAAGTTGGGCTGGGGAAACATTAGCCTTAGATAGATCTACCGGGGGAAGTAAATTGGGAGGTGGACCAATGTTAGCTACAGAAGCCGGTACACTGTATTCACTGTGAGGATTGGAGAGGGAGAAAAATTGTCCTAATCGAGTACCACTGTGGAGAGTTATTTCATCTGAGGAAGGGTTCATTAACCGGACAGGGGTCAGTCCAGATTTAGCGGGAGAAACTGTACGTGCAAGGGCAATGTCATAATTGAGGGAAGTATTCGGTTCAATTACACCATCAAAACCATCTGGAACATAACCACATATAGGGGATACGATGGAGGCATGGGCAATGGTTTCAGACATAGCTGGAATTTTGACAGTGGAATGAACCTGTACATTACAGCAAATTGGGGCATCACGGGGAAATTGTACCAAGGGGATGGACTGCTTTTCAAATTGAGTAGTACCATGTGTCAGATCAATGGTCATCCGGTGGACAGAGAAAAAGTCCCAACCTAGTAGGCATTGTTTTGAAACACCACGGACTACTTGGAATGTATGGGAAACAGTGGAAGTCCCAATTCGAAGGGTGAGAGACACTTGACCAATCATGTCCATGCATTGGCCTGTGACAGAGAGAGCGGGAATGAAAACAGGAGTGAGAGGTTTCTGTTTGAGTTGAGGTATCTGCATACGAAAGTCGTCACTAATAAGAGAAATATCTGAACCAGTATCAAGGAATTCGTGTACAGTGGTATTTTCCACAACAATGGGAATGAATGGTTGGAGTCTTGATGAGGAGGGGCTAGAATGATGTGAGATGGAAGGAATGTCACATGAGTTGGTTTGTTGGGTGGTCGGTATTTGGGCCACGGGTGTATTGGAAGTTAGTGAAAGGCCCGTATCACTAACTAATTCTCGTTTCCCTGGTTGGAAGAGTCAGTTGCATTGGTGGTAAAAGTGACACGAAGAGCACCTGGGCTGGGGGAGCGAACACGTGAGTCTTGGCGGTCGGAGTTACGACGTCCGTCACGGCTTTCGGGTCTGCTATTAGGACGACGGTCACGGCTTTCGTGGTGGTAAGAACTGCCGGGACGATCATGACTATCGTTACGCGTATTGTAACTATCACGACGATCGCGGCTATCGCGGCGATCATAACTACCACGGCGATCACGGCTATCGCGGCGATCATAACTACCACGACGATCACGGCTATCGCGGCGATCATAACTACCACGGCGATCACGGCTATCATGGCGATAAGTGGAATAGCGGTCACGGCTATCAGAACGATCATACTTGGTGTTGTAAGAATCACGGTGAGAATAACGAGAATCCCTGGCAAAGTAATTATCATGGCGGGATCGAGGGTGGGGGCTATCAAAACGATCGGACCGGTAGGATGGGAAGGGGAACGTCGGCGATGCTGGTACGTGGACTGTAAATTATCTACGCACAGTTGGAGTTTATCAATTGAGTTTTGGATGGAGTCTAGTTGACAGAGGGTGCAGGGGTAGAGGCGGGTGGTGAAGGTGTACTGAGAGGGGAAAGTATTGGTAAGGTGGTGGTTAGGGGCAGGGCAGATGGGGAAGCTAGGGAAAGTTGGCTAGCTTCGTGGGCGCGTTCTATTTGCACAGCGAAACGCAAAGCTGCGTCCAAAGTTGTCACGCCCTGTTCATATATCTTTAATTGAAAATAAGGATCAAGGCCAGCAATAAATCTATGTAATTTTTCTCAATTTTTGGCTTTTTGACCGTAATCAGGGAATGCTTCGTTAACTAACCGGGAAATATCCGCGGCAAAAACTTCCAGAGCTTCGCCGGGGAGTCTAGGGCGGGAGTTTAGACAAGTTTGGAATTTGAAAATTGATAAACGTTGGGCAAAAACTTTGTGAAGTGCCGATTTTGACTTGTCATAATCGGACTTGATGTCGTCCGACAGACTGTCCCACAAGGTGAATGCTGGGCCAGTCAATCGGGCGGGAAGGAGGACAGAAAGCTGGGGTTTGTTGCTATGAGGATCGGCGTTAAGCGAAACCTCAAGACGGCGACACCAAAGATTAAAGTCCTCAGTGCCATTACCAGAGAACGGTGGGGGGAGTTCAGTACGGTATTGTAATGGGGCAGTAGTACTAGTAGAAGTGGGCGTTGGTGGGGACATGATGTTAAAAACACTCCACAAAAAGGCGAGTAGAAATAATATAGAATGGATGTAGTAAAGTTACAACAATACGTAGGTAAAAGCACTGATCAACAAAGCATCAAAATAGTGTAAATAGAAAGCAATACAATTATATAAATGCAAGTGAAATAACAATTAAATGTAGAAACTACTTAACGGCTCCTGGCAATGCAGTGAAGACGGTGGACCGATGGACACTTGGCTGGTAACTGGAACGGTAGTTGAAGAGTAGAACAGTCCGGAACAGTTCGGAAGAGACTGGAACTCACTGGAATGTTTTGAAGACAGGAACGAAGAGCAGGAAGACAGGACTTGGCGGAAAACGACAGGAGACAGGTGAGGTGGCAACACCCACGGACAACCAAGCTGGGTGGAAGTGATGTCCGTACAGGTGCAGTGATACGCATCGGCACAAGGACGACGGGGTTGAGAGGGACAGTTCAGGATACAGGTCAGCAGAGGCGAGGGGCACGGTGAGGGGGGAACACGGTGATGGGACACAGATGATGATGATGAAACGAAGATGGACGATAAATACCTCAGGGTTTTACGTAGTGAACAGTGAATATCACTAGGACTCACCCTGGAACAATCAATGTCCAGTTGAACACGAAGTGAAGAAATACGGCGTCAAAAAGTTCACTGATGGCTTTTGAGATGGCACATGTAGGTAAACACCGCTGGACACCAGTGTAACACATAAATTTTACACATATACTGTGTGTCTCTGTGTTAATGATGATGTTGTTGTCTTAACCCACGCAATCAGAGAGGGGCGAGCGGTAGTGAACTTTCGAGTTAATAGCTGGACGGTATGGACGATAACAATTACACTGACACAAGTTGATAGGGTCAAAAGTATTTTATTGACTTCAAACTATAACTTGTGATAGACCATGGAGGAGTTTCTCAATGGCAAGACCTAGCTCGTAGGTTTGGAGAAGCAAATCCCGACGAAGACGAACACTCAAATCTTCGTATACTCTACTTAAAATGAAAGTGAAAAGGGTTTATATAGTTTTCTAGGTTTGGGGATTTCTAACTGTGGAAATGATGTCATACAGAAATAACATAAGTCTAGTGGCATAATTTCTAAGTACAATGACATCATTTCTGTGAACAAGGCTAAGATGATGTAGTGGTCAGGGAGAGTGGTCACTTGGAAATAAGGACCTTGGGCTCATAGCCTAGGAATGTGTGTGGTAGTGTTTACTGCGAAATGGGGTGAGCCTCTTGAAGGTTATGTTTATGTGAGCCATCTGTTGACCATTAAGAATCTAGCCTTACAATAATAAACGTAATTTTAACATTCTCGGCATCATTCTTTCAGTTTTTGATGAAACTTACCGATCTTTTAGAATTTGCAATTTATCGAACTGCCGTTGGTGCCCTTTAATTAAACTGTAACATGGGTTAACTAATTAATAATGGAGAGGGAGGGTTAACCTACGTACTATACTAGCTGTATGTATTAATTTTTGTGTAGCAATGGGATTAAGAGATTTGGCTGCAAAGCAAATGCTTCTTCAATTTGTAAAGATCGTGGCGCATTTGCGGCGCACTCCAAATCGGCCGTGGCATGTTTTAAACTGACTTGTGTTTTTTTCAAATATTAATTTTCCCAGCCTGCATCCTTTGTTTTATTATTTTTTATTTTCGATTTTCCTTAAAAAGAAAACATAATAAACATAATTTTAAATCATTCTCGGCATCATCCTTTCAGTTTTTGATGAAACTTGCCGATCTTTTAGAATTTGCAATTTATCGAACTGTCGTTGGTGCCCGTTAGTAAAACTGTAACATGCATATTAAATGTCAAAATACTCGCTTCGAAAGAGACAATCAGACGAGAAAAAGATGTCTTTCACTTTTGCCAAACAATTTAAAAACAAAAAAGCCACCCCAGTTTCTATGCGCAAAACATTCGAGTGTCTCCCCCGTAACAGTGCACACTGCCTGTATGCGGCAAAATCAGCCAATGGGAAAATTCGTTAGATGCTGTATAGGAATTCAACAGCCAATAGAAAACTCTGTTTTACGCTATGTAAACTAGACAGCCGAGTCTGCGTCTTGTTTTGGCCTCCATCGATAGATTGCACATGTACTGCGTGGGTCTGGCTATGCAGACTTACTGTGTAGGCAAATAAAAGTCGCAACCAGACTGCATGCTTGTTTGGCTCACATGTTTAGATGGTTATTATGACAAAGCGACGGTGATTTTGGAAGTTACAACTATTGAAACTGATGTCTCCCGTTTGCAAAGTAAGACATAATACTGTGGTCTGGATATGTTAATAACAACTGCAGTTTGTGTTAAGTCATTTTTTTCTGCTCGAAAGTTGAAAACTGCAAGAGCTTCAGTCTCCTTCATGCACATTGGATCGCTACGATTACAAATCTCCTAATCTCATTGCTACACAAAAATTAATACATACAGCTAGTATACTACGTAGGTTAACCCTCCCTCTCCATTATTAATTAATTAACCTAGCGCATTTACATTTCATAAATAATTTATTTGTCCCATGCATTCAATGCTGGTGCTGTTTTTGGTTTACTGAAAATGTCAAAAAAAAAATCAATTCCAACTTGCCTCATCTACATGTCTTAACTGTGTCCTAGTTAAGTACAAAATGCCTGGTCGCCGTTTTGGAAAAAATAGGCCCTCACCTTCCTCTTTTTGAAAAATGCCTTTAAAGCCGTCATTTGTTTTATCTCAATTCAGTTTTAGCAGATCTTTCAACATTAGGCTACAACCAAAAATCAAATAAATGACTTTTCCTGTAAACCTTGATTAGCCTATTGCACAAGTATTAACAAGACAACAATAAAGTACATTCCATGTTTTAATGTTTTATTTTTAGTTTACGTTTCTGCCGCGAAACTTTCAGAATTCAATAACATCATTCCAGGCTTCATAATTGGAAATGCCATCCTTCTGTATTCGACGGCTGCTGAAGTTAACCATAATTAAAAATTCTCGCTGAAGTTATGTACAATATACCTTCCAATTTTCAATAAATAAATTAGATTTTTATGAGCAACGCCATTTGTATACAATAATACAACAAAATTTAAGCAAACAAAATTACTCATCCTCGGGGATGTACTTTCTTCCGATGGTCATCCTGGTCTTTCTTGCTGGAAAAGACATACCTACATCCTGCATTGCACCTTCCGAGGCCCTTCTCTTGGAACAACGGCATATGTTCACAAGGAAGGTCCCTAGGCTGGTGCAAAGCCTCCATGAATGTAAGAAAATGACCAAGATGACTGAAAGAAGGCTTCGGTGTCGGGAATTTATGCACACACTGCAGCATCTCATCATCTACTGGTGGATTAGACGAGCAGTGTTGACACGCTTGATCGGTACATTTAGCAAAAATCACCATGCCAATGCGCCGATCCATGTGTCGCATGACGAACCGAAATTCGTCATACACTGCTGCATCCTCACACAACCGAGTAGCTGACGATGACACTGCAGCATGTACTCGATCGAAGTCTGTGAAGGGTGTTTCCACAGAACCGCTGGTGATAGAGGAAACATCCACTGGTTTCCCGGTGTACATCGTCTGTGCCCAGTACCGCTCTACAGCCGACATGGCGCTGTTGAACACATACGTTTCCTTTTCCAGCCGCTCCTCGTCGGTCAAACCTCTCTGGTTACAGGGGGGAAGTTCACCAGGGAGAGCGGCAGGAATGGATGACGAGGTCAGGGCTCTAGTGCAGGGTGCCCACAACCGCTCCACTGGGTTCAACGCCGAGTGACCTGGGCAATAGCTCGTAGCTATAAGGGCGTTGAGCTTGCACTGCTTAAAGAGACGCCGTAATACATCTCGTTCACCGGATGGTTGACGTTGTAATCTGGGCCGCCATCAGCAAGCAGTACAAGCAACGAACGCCCTTGTTGAACATGTTCTCTCACATTCAGCTTGTTGACCAAGTCGTTTATGTGGGAGGACACGTGGCAGGGGTTGTGGGGGCTCCTGTAAACGATGCTCGCAGTGCTTCGTTGAGGAAGTCTGTTGGCGAAAATAACGTGTATCAAATAATTATCTGTTAAAAAACTAATAATAATAACAAACCGTTTTTATATAGTGCTCTTAACCCAACAGGTTCCCGAGGCGCTTCACAAAGATAAAAACATTAAGATTACATGATCACTAAAAACATTATATTATAGCAATATGCACAGCACTATTAAAAAACGGATCAAATTAACCTAATTAACGTATGGGAAAACGTTTAACAATTTGAAAAGTTTAAAGGGATACTTTCCCCACTGTTACAAGTAGAGTAAAACTGAACCTGTCATTCGGGTTTGTTTAACGAAATATAGAGACGGGCGAATTGCGCTATTATCATTCTAGTTTTAACAAGGCGCGCTTTTTAACGCTTTTTCACTTTAGCTTTGGAAGTGGATTTTGAAAATTTCCTTGAAAAGATACGCGACATGGATGTGTTCCAACACGCCCCACATTCACGCCCAGACACGAAGTGGGTGCTTGCTGATATCAGTAACATCACAATCTATGCAAATAAAATGCCCTCTTGTTTACATAGGTGCCCCACCGCAGCAACTACCGGATCACGAACAATCAAGGTGCAAACAATATAATCAGAAACCACCATTCAGGCGCTAGGTACAGGGATAACTTTTGTCTCTTCAGATGTCTTGCCCTATAACAAGGGAGTTCGTCGGATGCCCTTGAAACTGAGACCAAACTCCTCGTTGATAGATACTCGGAAATCATGAAAAAGCACCTGACAGAAGGTGTCTTTTTAAAGGATTTGTATCACTTTGGACGAATATTCAAAGTAGATGTCAGAGTGTTTAGCCTAGTTCGTGAAGAACCCGAAAACAGGTTAGTGGGGGAGCACAGATTAGTAGCCCGCCTGGTGCGGAGACCCCTTGATAATCATAAGATCTCATGAACGTTAAACCTGTACGAATCACACTTTTCTTACATAAAGAACATGGACAAGTTCAGTCAAGAGTTTCCCTGCCCCAAATGTAAACAGGTGTTTAAGAGAACATACAACTTTAAAGTACATGTGGGGCACTGTGATAATGCGGTCAGACAAAAGTTTCCGGGTGGTTGCTACCGTCTACCAGAATCCGTGTTTGACGAGTTGGTTGACTCGGGTATAGAGATCAATGAGGATTTGTCTCGTAACCGATGGGGATTCAGCCAAACTAGTGTCTGAGATGGTAGACTGGTTATGCGAGACGAGTGTTGCCGCGTACTATATTCTGTTCAAATCTGTCTTCGACCAGCTCAATAGACTAATACAGCACCAACGTACCGAACTAGATCGTGCTCCTCAGGAGTCTGATGAGAACGAAAGACCAAGACACAACACCAATGCCAAAAGACTCAAAGAGTAATTAGAAGAATATCTGCACAAAAGTAGAGGGGTTCAGTTCCGGGAAGTATGACGTGAACATTAAAAACATACGAAAATCCGCCTCGTACATGTCCATCAGTATGGAAACACTGATATTCCTTGACATTTCAAATTATTTGGCACTCGGGTGTTCATACGCCAAATTTTTGAAGGCGTACGGATGCTCTCAGACAAAGGGGTTTTTCCCCTACGAATGGGTTGACGATCTCAACAAATAATACCATTGCCTCCTCACGAGGCTTTTTACAGCAACCACAAAATATTACCGAAGAAGAGAACTTGTATTGCCAATGGGTCTGGCAAGAGGAGGGTCACACAACTTTCAGAGATGTTTTAATGGTGTAATAACCTAGACCTGTCACCCTTTTAGAAGCTGTAGAGAAAATGTTTCTGTTCTATAGAGAAAAAGACAGACATGATTATAGGTTCGCCATTTCTGTACACGGGCTGTCACTTCAGCATCTTTTTCTGACCAAACCGCGGGATGTATATTTCTCGCTGATAGACTTTGCCAATAAAGACCTGTATCATAAAATAAAGATAACATCGTGGGAGGGCCCTCCATTTTTTTCCACAGGTATCATGAGACCGGTAAAACTCATATTAGGGGTGGTAAATTGTGTAAGAAGGTGGTGGGGTTTGATGCCAATGCGTTGTACTTATGGTCACTCGTGCAGAAAATGCATGTAGGTACATTCGTGAGGCCAAAACCCTGTGATCAGTTCAAACCCGTATCATGGCAACTGAGTGGTTAGATTGGGAAGCCAAATCAAAAGGTGTCTACATCCAACACCAATTCAATCACAAAGAAAAATGCGTGGGTAGTAAAAACAAGAGTAGATGGGTATTGTCAAGAGACAATACGGTCTAACAGTTCAAGGGGTGTTTTTGGCACGGTCGCAAATGTCGTTTCAATCCAAAAGAAGTTAACACGGTCAATAAGAGACGTAGGGAGGTATTGATCAAGGAGACCCAAAAGACATCTTTCAACTTGGTCGAAATGTGGGAATGTGAGTGGGAAGACAAGCCCGGAGAGAAAGAGACAGTGTACCGAAAAAAGCTATCAAAGCGGGCACTATGAAACTACTGGGTAGCTCAGGATATGGGAAAACAGTGACGGACCAGTTAAAGCATGTAAACATTCTCGTGTGTTCCGAATCCATTGCACCCACAATGATAAACGATTTAAGGCACTCCATTCACTAGCAGTGATATGTACGGAGACATGTACAAACAAGCGATAAGTTAAACCTACCTATCCACATTGGTTTCTTCGTCTATCAATACGCTAAATTGCGCATGCTCGAGTTTTACTTTGACTTACTGGTAGACTTTGTTGATCCAATTTCTGGGTCATGCCGCTGAGGTGGTCGACATTTCATTACACTGCCAGACTAACTGTTTGTTGATATATGCAAAACTATACATTGCAGAGGCAGGCCGTTCGTCCAATGGAAATCTAGTTGACCCCTATGTCATCCTCTTTTAAAAAGCTTCAAAATCATACTAAAAGTGGCTGGGTAAATTTACAATTAGCTATTATTATTTCAGTTTAAAAAAAATGCAAAATTTTGATTTTTGATTTTTTACCTTTTTTTTCAAAAGCAACCCCACCCCGAAAAAAATACCCCCCCCCGAAAAAAATACCCCCCCCAAAAAAAGCTTGAAATCTGAAGTTTATAAATATGAGGGAATGAGCAACGTTGACCGTACATGCCCGACCACGTCAGTGTGTTGATTCTGAGCCTCTCTTTAAATTCTACCTCGTAATCACCTTCGCTTCGGACTTACATGAGATTACACTTTTCACCGGAATAATAGGCACAGTTGAGAGATCTTGAAAAAAGTCTGCTCCTATAAAGGACCAGCTGATGGCTGGGCCCGCAGATGAGATGTTCAGCGAGACTGGTAATCCTGCGGTCGCTGGGTCTTCGGGTAAACCAAAACCGAAATCTCGGAAATCCACCAAGCCAACAGCTCCGCTTGACACGGTTTCTCGGCAAGAATTTGCCGATGTGTCGGACAAACTGACAGCTATGGCGGAGGCCATAGAGACTATGCAGACGGCCATACTCAGTCAGCCGCCCACAAAACGGGCTCGTCAGGACTCTGATTCTGACTCGGACATTGAGACAGCCTCAAAGGCTATCGCTGATCTCCTTGGTGAGACATTTCCAAGTTCAGAGGCCACAGGCCAAGATGATCAACTGCTGAACAATTTCGAACAGTTGTACTCAGAGGATGCCCCAACTGCAGCCGCAGTGTCCGACAAGTTAGCCGTAGTCATTGATAAAATGGTCCGCCACAAACTGCCGGAGGACAAGGCTACTGAAAAACTCAAAGCCATACAACGGCCATCAAATATCAAAAATTTGGAATGTACACGGGTAAACCCGGAGGTCTGGGGGTCCCTGAAACCCAAGACACGGTCTCAGGACATTAAACTTCAGAAAGTGCAACAAGCGCTTTTAAAGGGCATAGTACCCATAGTTGGGGTGATTAATTCTTTCATGGCTCGGCCAACTACAGCGGCAGGGCAGGAATGCCTCGATGTTAAGGGTGAAATCACCAAACTTCTGGACGCCGTGGCAGTGCTTGGGCATGCTAACCATGAATTGAACATGAGAAGGCGCGACCTCATTAAGCCCGACTTGAACAAGCAGTTTGCTGGGCTATGTTCATCGCATGTTCCTGTGACGGCGTTTTTATTTGGGGACAACTTGCCTCAACAGTGCAAGGACATCCAACAAACCAATAAAATTGGACAAAAGGTTGGTGGGTCGTCTTCAGGTCAACGGGGATCTGATAAATATGATCGCAGGTCTTCCCAACACAAAGGCTACTTCGGTTCCAGCCAAAGGCGTGGCAGTTTTTTAAACTACCAGCGCTTCAACAAAAATCGGGGGTCTCGGTGGAACACCAAACCTCGAACAACGGCGGACCAACTGAAGTAGAAGCACAGCCTATAGCCCCATTGGTGAGTATTGCTAATAATAAAATTGCAGGCAGACTTGCCCAATTTGTAACCAAATGGCAAACAATAACCTCAGACAAATGGGTCTTAGATGCTATACAGCATTATCACATAGAATTTGCAAAACAGCCTTGTCAATTGTTCCAACCAAAACAAATTCCGTTTTTTGCCAAAGAGGTTGAAATGATCTCGGCGGAAATTGATAAACTCCTTCAAAAAGGAGCCGTTAGACAGGTGGAACATACATCTGGCGAATTCATTTCAAATATTTTTGTTCGTCCTAAAAAGGATGGATCCTCTCGCCCGATCATCAATCTTCGTGCACTGAACGAATCGGTCGAATATTTTCATTTCAAAATGGAAACGATTCAGTTTGCATTGGATCTTATTCGGCCAAAGTGCTATATGGCATCCATTGATCTCAAAGATGCATATTTTGCAATACCCATTGCGGTAGAACATCGGAAATTATTGCGGTTTCAATGGCAACATAATTTGTTTGAATTTACTTGTTTGCCGTTTGGTTTAGCATGCGCCCCAAGGGTGTTTACAAAGGTAATGAAACCTCTAATTGCATCTCTAAGACAAAAGGGTCATGAGTCTTGCGATTATATCGATGATTCTT
Organism: Marthasterias glacialis; assembly: GCA_911728455.2. NCBI lineage: Eukaryota > Metazoa > Echinodermata > Asteroidea > Forcipulatida > Asteriidae > Marthasterias > Marthasterias glacialis. Next base: position 16,279,970 of record OU452220.1, on the reverse strand, counting down.
TGTTGATAGGTTCAACATTTGATGAGTGTAAAACCAATGTTGAAGCTCGTGTAGCCCTCACTCAAGAGCTTGGATTTATTATCAATGCTCAAAAATCGGTATTAGAACCCACTCAGACCATTGAGTTTCTGGGGTTTATCATTAATTCGGTCAAAATGACAATCGAAATACCTATGCCCAAGGTAGTAAAATTTGAATTGGCCATTCAAAACATTCTGAACATTCCTACCCCCAAAATCCGGGAAGTTGCCCAGGTGATAGGGTTTTTGGTTTCTTGCGAATTGGCTGTGCCTTATGGTACATTGTTCAGAAGAACTGTTGAATTAGATAAGAATTCAGCTTTAACAAAGAATGATAAGAATTTTGAGGCGCGGATGACATTGTCCGAACAGGCAAAGGCAGACCTTAATTGGTGGCATGCAAATTTGCGGCATTCAGGTGCTCCTATTCATAGGCACAAGCCCGATTTCTATGTAGAAACCGATGCATCCCTCATGGGCTGGGGAGCCCACTGTAATGGGCAGACAATAGGTGGACAGTGGTCAGCCATTGAAGCTCAGTTTCATATTAATTATCTTGAGCTACAGGCATGCTTTTTTGCAATACAATCCCTTTTCAATAAGCACAGGGATATTCATGTTCATCTGAAATCAGATAATACAACAGCCGTTTCATACATTCAATTTCATGGCGGCTCGCATTCCGCTCACTTAAATGAGTTAGCACGGGCTATTTGGCTCTGGTGCTTAGACAGAAAAATTTGGCTTTCTGTGTCACATTTGCCTGGGGTTCAAAACGTTGATGCCGATTTTGCATCGCGAAATTTCCACGAAGACATAGAATGGAAATTACACCCAGATATTTTTCGTATGATTGTTGGAATATTCATGACCCCCAATATTGACATGTTTGCATCAAGATTGAATAAGCAAATGCAGTCATACGTGTCTTGGCAACCCGACCCAGGGGCATTACATAATGATGCGTTTACGTTAGACTAGTCAAACCATCAAGTCTATGCATTTCCCCCATTTTGCCTAATTGGGAAAGTCTTAACAAAGATTGAGTACGATGAGGCAGTGGCGATTCTTGTGGCGCCATTGTGGCAAACCCAAGTGTGGTTTCCTAAGATGCTCAAGTTACTGGTAAACAAACCAGTTATTTTGCCCCAAAGAGCTGATTTACTTTATCTTCCTTCTTCAGGCAGACTTCATCCATGGCAAGATCGCCTACAACTGATGGCATGCCATTTGTAAGGAAAAACCTCCGACGTCAGGGCATTTCAGCTCACGCTGCCGACATCATTGTTGCTTCCTGGCGGCCAGCAACCAAGAAATCTTACCAGTCAGCAATCCAGAAATGGATTCTTTTCTGTGCTCGGACGAAAAATGATCCGGTTCAAGCGACTGTAGCAGCAGTTCTTGATTGTTTAACAGAGCAATTTGACAATGGTAATAGCTACAGCTCATTGAACACACTACGTAGTGCCATATCAGCTATACTGGCCCCCATAGATGGGACTCCGGTGGGTTCGCATCCGTTAGTAAAAAGGTTCATGACCGGTGTGTTTAACATGCGTCCAGCCATGCCACGATATAATGTCACGTGGGATGTTATGTTGTACTGCAATACCTAAAAGTTTTAGGTCTAAACGATAAGTTGTCTTTAAAAGACCTTACTATGAAACTCGTTATGCTTGTTATATTGCTATCAGGACAAAGATGTCAAACCATGTCCGCACTTGATTTAGATTATGTTAATGTAACGGCTAATGTTGTGACTTTTGTTGTTGTTAAACCAACAAAGACAAGTAAAATCGGCAAGCAGCCGATACGGGTGGTTCTTTCAAAGTACCCTCATGATGAACGGTTGTGTGTCATACAGACATTAAAACAATACCTCATAAAAACTAAATCTTTACGAGGTAAAGTACGAGGTCTCTTTATCAGTTATGTTCCCCCTCTTAAGCAAGTGGGTTCAGAGACAATTTCTCGCTGGGTTAAATCTACTTTGTGTAACGCGGGTATTGACACAAGCAAATTTAAGGCACACAGTACTCGCTCCGCTGCGTGCAGTGCAGCTTTTCAGAGTGGGGTACCACTCCAGGCTATCTTGAACACTGCCCAATGGGCACGAGGTAGTACGTTTGCCAAGTTTTACAACAAACCTGTTGTTTCAACGGATCACAAGTTTGCTGAGGCTGTTCTTGATTGTGCAACTAAATAGGTTGTTACAAGTTCTGTATGAAGCTTTTAATTTAAATCGGTTATACAATTGTTTTTTGAAAACTGCACAGAGGGTGACAGTATTGTAAGCAAGAGAACAGCAAATAAAATTTGTGACGTATGGTAATCAGTGTTTGTTGCCCGTCTTTGTACTCTGAAGTCTCATGTAAGTCCGAAGCGAAGGTGATTACGAGGTAGAATTAAACAATTAAACGAAAGAAATGAAGTTTAATTGGAATTCTACCGAGTTTATCACCGAAGCTGAAGGACTTACGCTCCCACCACTTATGGGTTCTTAAAATAACTCAAGTCTAGCCCACCCATGTTCTGCGCCGGGCAACTTTATTACATTCAAAATGTATTGAGGCGTGTAGGGCGTGGTGGTCCTTTATAGGAGCAGACTTTTTTCAAGATCTCTCAACTGTGACTAATTATTCCGGTGAAAAGTGTAATCTCATGTAAGTCCTTCAGCTTCGGTGATAAACTCGGTAGAATTCCAATTAAACTTCATTTCTTTCGTTTAATTTTTTAATTAAATGACAATAAAGAAATATGACAAAAACAATCATTCTCATCCGGGAGTAAACCTGACTATCAGTTCGGGCTACTTGAGGAAAACCTGATCCCTACCCCCATTAGCAACATTTTGAAGGCGGTTGGTCCAGATTTTGCCCCCTTTTTTAGTTTAAACCTTAGAAGTAAAAGTTTTTTGGAATTGGATGTGCTCCATCTGCGAGATATGACGTAAGGCAGTCAGGAAACACACAGGGTTTTGAACATTATGGTTACAAAACTGACGATAATGACAATCAAAAACTTCTGTTGTAGGGGCCTATACTGTTCATACTATAGGCTACTTGTTTCGGTGTGTATAATAAGAAACATTGTAGGGATGCTTCATTCATTTAACCACAGAGTAACAGGGAGAGAATGGTCATTAATGTTGTCTGGCTGTGGCTTATGCTCTAAAATTGTCTATAAAATAATTTTTTATCAATGAAAAATAGAAAGGAGAGGGGAATAATTAATCAACATTTATTCCCCAGGTTAAAATAATAAATTTTCACTACAACTGTAAAGTTACCTTTGAAAATAGCCTCAATCCAACCCCTTGTACCTATAGGGTATGTTTTGCTAGTAGACAGCTGTCACACGTCTGAGGCAGTAGACATAAAAATCAATGTTGAATTCTGAGGGTAAAGCACAACTTATTGCTAAAATTTAAAGACAGAAAATTTAACAGTTGTTTGCTCCGCAAAAAAAAAAAAAAAGGTAAATACTACTAGTATAAAAAGGACCGTTAGTCGACAGGGGAATCCCCAACACCAATGACCCCAAAGGTCAAAGGTCAATGACCCCAAGGAGGGGCCCCATACCACTATCTTCAACCGGTCCTTTTTATATTCTGTAACAAATTGGTTTTTAATCGATCACCTAGGTTTTATATGGAGCTTTTAAAGGGGACATAGGTGAGAAAAAAAAATTGAGAAAAATCTGCGTTCGAACGAAAATATTCTGCGTTCGAACGAAGAGTAATCTGCGTTCGAACGAAAATAATCTTCGTTCGAACAAAAATAATCTGCGTTCGAACGAAAATAATCTTCGTTCGAACGAAAAAAAATCTGCGTTCGAACGAAAAAAAATCTTCGTTCGAACGAAAAAAATCTGCGTTCGAACGAAAACATTAACAAACCCGCTTGCGCCCACCACATGCCTGCAGCATATAGAGGGCGCCACTGTTGTCAACGCTTCTTCAGGGTACACGCACGCAGGCACGCTTAAGTCGACTACGTCTCCAGTCAGATCCACTACACACCAGGTAAGACTACTCAACAAAGTCTTTCATCCAAGAGATGGTTTTTAGTTTGTGCCCATAGGACTTTAGGACTCTGGGAATAACTGAAACCGGTGTCTCAATTGAGCTTCTAAACTACCCTTTCTAAAAAGTAAAAGGTTCGGGTTGTCAGTCCATATATAGCTAGACAACTACAGCTGCTTGACACTGCTCTTAACAATTTGTTATTTCCTAATGTGGGTGGATGGAAAAATAGAGCTGTTGTAATTATGGTGAAAATAAAATCATTGCATAAACTGTGTAGGAAAACAGATTTGTTGTACATTGATTTATATAATTGTTTATTAGTTGCAATTGTTTTTTTTTATCTTATCGTATGGTATACTATAAGTCGTTTGATATAGCTCCCTCTAGGTACAGACAAGTTTATGGTCAGAGGTCTTATTCTTAATGATCAGATACAAATGCAACTATATAATATAACTACATCATATTATGACAACTTACTAACTTACTACAATGTATCTTGTTTAACATCAACTTGGCAAATGCAGGTTGAGCATGACCGAGTCTGAAACGAAGTTAAAAGACTTCATTAGGAAAAGGGGTGTGGAGGAGGAGCATATAGAGCGCTTGGAAGACGATAAGGTACATGATGTAGACATAGAATGATGTAGGTCACATGCAAGACATGTATGTTCACTGGTTGATAATGATAAACAAGAAGTGAAGACTGAAGTGGCAATTAAACCAACACCACCATGTGTCACCTTCCCCAGTCCTTTGTCGCGCCCGTTGTCATAATAACTTACCTTTTGTGATTCCAGTGTAAAATATAATTCTTTGCAGTATAGAACACTTATGCAATATTGGATTTGTAGCTCAGTTTGTTTTCTTACCCAACATTTTCAAAATCAAACCCAACTCAAAGACTAAGGGAGGGTGGTCAGCGCGTTTGTTCTCAAAGCTTAATCCATCCTTGAGGACCTTGTATTAGTTTGTTTATGTCCAAGAATTATCGGGATTGGATGGCCTTTAGTGTATGAGATTACACCGCATAAGTCAAGAAAATACCAAAGTCACCATTACCTCATTTTATGAGGAGTCACTCTTCATAAAAATACCAAGTGCAGTATATTCTCATATTACCCCCTAAGATCCAATTTGTTACAATTTTATTTTTTTGAAGGGTAGTGAGTAGTTGGTGTAGTCTCTCTGGTACGGTTTGACCTTTGGCGCAACGGACCATGAAAGGTCAAACCGTACCGGAAATATGAGAGGAATATGATAGGAATATGGAAATGAGGTATGAATAGGAGAGGTAAGATTTCCACCTTAAATTGACCTAGTCTATGGGAAAGAGGACATAATGGGGGAGAAAGGGTCAGATATTGGGAACAGTTTGACCTATTGTATAAAAGATGAAATGATTACAAGTGATGGTGCAATCATAATGTTATTGTATAACGGTCTATGAATGTTTACTTCCATCTTAGTTGATATTTTCAGCACCATTCGCGTATAGTGTAGAGGGAAAGGGGTGAATGAACCTAGCAGTCAACACAAAGTACCGTTAGATTCATTACTTTAACTCACGGGCCATTTGAGGGGGATTAAGGGGATCGATCGGAAAGGGGGATTAAGGGGATCGATCGGAAAGGGGGTGTGTATTGTTGCATTAGGGGCGGGAGTTTTAAAAGGTATAGGTTACTGAACTCTCAAAACAGGCACCCTTTGAGAGTAAACACGATCAACATTTTAAAAATGATATATAATATCAGTGATACCACGTAGAGCTTTATTTATATTAACACGAGGCAAGATGGGTTCCCGGGTCATAGATGTCCTTTTATTCGGTTTACTTACGGCGACCCTTCTGATAAAAGTGATATACATCATACAGTTTATTCAAGCAAAACACGCGTGCGATCGGTTTTCTTCCATTCCCACAACGTATGATCCAAAGCCGACCGAAACGTATGGTTCAATACAAACTGTTAATATTTTCAGACCTAACGTATCGACAGATTTTAATTGTCGAAATGACCGCGTTCTTCCTCTGGGTGAACGGGAATTTATAAGCGTGTGTTATTATCAGGGAGATGTCATCGTGGACATCAGAACATTTTTGGAGACCTCGAGGGGTTTGTATCCCACCATCAGGGGAATTCATTTAAATGTACAACAGTGGACATCGTTGAAACGCGTTCAACGTGCGGTGGATACCTTTATTCGGGACCGAACGTAAATTTATAAATATAATTAACAAAAAAGAGCGTGAGAATGCAACCGGATGTCTTCATACAATGCGATTTGTAATAGAAAAGATAATCCCATCGATCCGTACAAGACATGATTGGTGCAATAATGTAGCCGCATTGAGGTATGACATCATAGTCTAAATATAGAAATTACATAACGTTTTGCAATTTCAAGACGTCATCTTCTAAAAATAGACTGAAAATTATAACATGTTGCGCAATATTTCTCACCCAAAAAGAGATAAAAAGCCCATGGAAAGTGTGTTTTTGATTCATTCGTCGACAACAACATGGATTGTCAAGAACACGACACGAGAGCTGCTTGGTCACCCAAGAGTATGGCGTTACCCAGACCAGACTATAGCTGGGATTCGGCCGGTAGTCGGAACGAAGTCAGTGAATTCCGTAAAGACACGGAACATACTGAAAAACATATTTTGGCTCAACTGCCTATGAAAAAGTCGAAGTTAATTAAAACGGACGCAGAGACCAGAAAACACGATTTATTAGAACAGAGGATGATCACCCCCTCCAGATCAATTTCACCGGAACCGGTTAAGCCAAGAACATTAACCTTTTATCGGAGATTGAAACTTACGAACAAAAGGCACGTAGTCATAGAGAAGTTTAGAGACGTACCTTACGTAAAAATAAGAGATTACGCTCAAGTCAAAAAGAAGGGGTTCCCATTGGTTCCCGGACGAGGGATTAACCTCACCGTACCCGAGTGGGAGTGTCTTAAGACAATGCTTCCTACCATCGATGAGGCAATCGAAGAAGTTTCCGACGCTTGCATTGGTTAAAGCAAAACAAAGAAACTAAAAATCAACCCTTCAGACACCCAAAAGCGTGTAAAGTATAGGGTTAACAAATGTATAAAAAGCCTAGGATCGGTCTCCAGGAGCCAACATCGTCAACAGCATCAACAACAAATCGAGCAACATGGCATCAAATTGCTTTTTTGGTGATAATCTTGAGGCGACGGAGAAATGGCGGCGATTGGACGCCTTGGTAGGGGAGGATGTGATGTGGGGGAAAGTCATCCCCCATTCCTTACCACCACCACCTTCTAGCGTGTTTGACCTTCAAGAACGTGGTAAGTCAAGTGTATTCTTTTACGATGTGCGTTAAACAGTGTGCGCAAAACGCTTCCGCTCACGAAACCCTAAAGTCAAACGTCTATCCACTGTTGAGTTTAATAATAGCGCTGGTTTTTCTTGTGCAATTTGGTACTCTGCGCAAGCATTGGGACTCGTGCGTAATTGTGTACGATGTATTCTTTTCCTTTACGATTGTATACTTATATAAGCGTTCCTTTTTTTCTCATTGTAGAAAACGGCTTCGACGTTGACGAAGCTGTGGCAGAGGACGTCGTTGACTTGACGTCGAAATGCGGTAAGTTGATTTCTCTGGGGTGTTTGATTGATTGATTTAAACGTAATCTTGTCAACCAGACGATTGACTATCGCAAAATGTATCCACATTTCCCTCTATGATGATGATGATAGCGCTATAATATGTACTTAACGTGAGTTCTATTCTTTCCGCAGGATCGGACGCACTGTCCATTTTCAGAGGTGAAGTGAAAGAGTGGGGGGTGGAAGACACCCCCATGTCTCCACCACCGTCACCACCCCCACCACCGCCATCGGGAGCCCAAGGGCCACCCCCTCCGCCACCGTCATCACCCCGACCATTACATGATACAAATGAACGGAAACGTTTAGAATTTGTACTCTTTTTTGTAGGGGTATATATAAAACATATTTTGTGGACTTGTGTCCACAGAAATTGTCCGTCCGGCACATGTATTGTCGATGAGACGGACGATCCATCATATCATTTTTATTTACATATCAGAGGTATTATAGCCAGATTAATCGACGATGGGGACGAAATGATGCGCGAATGGCTGCAACTTGTCAGAGCCAGTCGCGCAATATTTCGTCTCTATGGTTGCGAAGTCGTGGCCTCTATATATTTATCAGATTGTTTATTATATGATTTGAATACGGAGGAAGAAATAGACGAATTAAAGCATTACGTTATTTAATTCGTCTATTTCTTCCAATGTATAGTTTTTGTTTGTTACTATTATGTTTTACTTTTACTTTTGTAATTATTACACTTTTTACTTTAACCTGCTATTTTTTTTTGTAATGTTAAATTTTCTAAGTTTTCATTTGAAAAAAATGTTAAACTGTGTACTTTTAAGTTTATGTTTTATCTTTTATGTGTGAAAAATATAAATCAAACGTACACAATCTATGTACGTTTGGTTTATATTTGAATTTTCTTTACACATTTTTGTGCACGTTTGGTTTATATTTGAAAAAAAAATTTTAAGTGTGTAGTTTTTAATTTAGAAAACAAAATTGTAAAACAATTTTTTGTTTGAAAAAAAAAATCCTTTTTCTACGTTTGGTTTTTATTTGAATTTTCTTTACACATTTTTGTGCACGTTTAGTTTTTAATATAAAAACACTTTACTAAAAAACAAAAAAAAAACAATAGTTTTGAAAACTTGATGTAAGAAAAAAAAAGTTTTTATATTTTTACATTTGATTTACGTTTGGTGTTTTTGTAAATTTAAATAACGTTTTTTAAATATTAAAAAATTGTATAACTGGTTTTTATGAATTACAAATAAATTGAATGACAAGAACATAGTTGTTTTACTGTATGATTTATACATCGTGTCTATAAATAGTTGTGACTAAAAGGGGGAGGTTCATAATTAGTTTGTTATCGAACGGGTCAACATGGACAAAGAGATTAATACTTACTTAAAAACGCTCTATTACGATATTGAGCATGAATCGGGGTTTGGTAGCCTGGAAAAACTGTATCAAAGGGTGAAGACAGAGGGGCTGTACGAGTTGTCCAGACAACGGATAAAACACTTTTTACAAAAGCAAGATACGTATACTTTACATAAACCGATCAGAAGAACGTTTCCTAGGAATCGTGTTCTAGCTATTGCAATCGATGAAATATGGCAAATTGATCTGTGCGACGTTCAGTCGATCTCCAGATATAATAAGGGGTATAAATATATAATGACTTGCATCGATGTATTTTCAAAGTTTGCGTGGGCTAGGCCTTTGAAAAACAAAAAGGGTGAAACTATCCTCGAGGCCTTTCGATCCATACTTGACCAAAAGAGGGCGCCTCTGAGAGTCCAATCGGACGAGGGCAAAGAATTTTTAAATCGCCATTTTCAACGCTTTCTCGAACAAAAGAAGATTGAGTTTTACACGACCAACAACGAAACCAAGGCTAGCGTAATAGAAAGGTTTAACCGAACGCTAAAGACCAAACTATGGAAATATTTTTCCTACCGTAATACCTTCAAATACTAGGATGTCTTGCAAAAGCTGGTGAAGTCATATAATAATTCAAAACATCGGTCGATACGTATGAAACCCAGCGAAGTGTCCGAAGAGAATGATGGACAGGTGTGGAAGGCATTATACGGTGACGTCAGACGTGCGTCTCGACCCTCGTTTAAATTTAGGGTGGGGGATAAAGTCAGAATCAGCGTGGCGGCTAAAGTATTCCGGAAGGGCTATTTACCTACATGGTCCGAGGAAATATTTACCGTGAATAGACGTGTACGCAATGTGAGACCGTTATACGCGTTGAAAGATTACGGGGGTGAAGAGATAAAGGGCACTTTTTACGAAGAAGAACTTCAAAAAGTGATTAAAGACGAGTCTGATACGTACAGAGTGGAAAAAGTTATTCGCCAGAGAACCAACAATGGTCAAAAGGAATATTTTGTGAAATGGTTTGGTTATCCCGCTTCATTCAACAGTTGGGTCACTCAACTGTATTAATAATGACGCCCAAGCACCCCCTAAGCAGACACCGGTTGAGCTCGAACCATGTCGGACCAACAGTTTTATCTCACGCTCCCTAGCAACGCTTCTCTAGATATATACCCGAACAATACATTATCTGATTACACGACCAGATTGTTTAATCCCATTCAACTGTCGGGTAAATGGGAAGTTGGCTTGAGCGAAATACAATATCCACTGTTACTTTAACATTACGGATAGAAATAACTCGTTGACTTACTCCGAAAATGGCAGACTAACCAGATACCTAAAAATACCTCACGGTTACTACGGCTCCGTACAGGATGTTCTCGACACCATCAACGATAATTTAATCGACGAAGCCAAGTCGAGTATAGGTTTGGTAGTGGATAAGAAATCGAGAAAAGTCCTCGTGCGATTGAAAGCAGGTGCTTACATGACGTTCAATGATGATTTGTACAAGTTACTAGGGTTACCTCGCAAAGCGCTCTTTGAAACGACTTCAGGGACTCAACCTTCCGACGTTTACGCCGGAGTATACGGTCTCTACATATACAGCGACATCATAGAACCGCAGTACGTAGGCGATGCTAACGTACCCCTTTTGAAAATTATACCGCTGAAAACAGGCAGTAAAACTGCGGGGGATATGATTTCTACGACATACATCATGCCTCATTATATACCGGTTAAAACAAAACATTTTGACGTTATAAATATTAATATAAGGGACGACACGGGCAGAAAATTTGCATTTGAACGCGGGAAGGTTGTCGTGAAACTACACTTTCGTCAGGTCCGCCCTCCCCTATTTCAGTGATCATGTCGCTCTACGAACAATATTACAAATCTCAGGCGGGGAGTGGAAATTATTTTAAAGGTGCTCAGATGCAAAGAGGGTACGGATTAGGAGGAATCCTGTCTGGGTTATTTCGATCGGCTCTACCCGTCTTAACCCGGGGGGCTAAGACCCTCGGTAAACAAGCTCTACAGACGGGTCTGCAAATGGCAAATGACGCCCTGAATGGCCAAACCGACACCACCCCGCGCCGTCCGAGGAAGAACGCACGACCCGTTGGAGTACGCAAAAGGGCTATAAAGAGGAAAAGTCGAGGCCGCTCCGCCATTTCATCCGTTAGGAAGCGTCCGAAGAGGTCACTCGACATATTCGATTCCTAAACACCGTCATCATCATGGCTTTCGTTCATAAGAATTCTTCGGAATGTACCAAGTCCGAACTCGACCTATTTTCAATACCCACGACCCAAACCAGCATCACAAAGGGACAATGGGTACAATACCAACCATTGACCAACATCGTGGATGCGGGTCCCATTGAATTTTTAATCAATGGCTCCAGCGAGACGTATTTGGATTTGGCGCAGACCATGCTTCACGTGCAGGCTAAAATTGTGGACGCCGACGGGGGTGCACTTGCGGCTGACGTACCGGTGGCCCCCGTTAATCTGATGTTACAGTCTCTTTTCTCCGAAGTGGACGTGTCCTTAAATGACCGCGTCATCACGCCCTCTACCAACACGTATCCATACAGGGCTATGTTGGAAACCCTGTTGAGTTACGGACCAGCCGCTAAATCCTCTCACCTCACCTCGGGCTTATTCTATAAGGATACGGCTGGGCAGATGGACAAGTCCAATCCAACTTTGGAGGAGAATCAAAACAAAGGTCTGGGGCAGAGGTTTTCACACACAAAGGGCAGTAAGATGATCGACCTGATAGGACCTCTACACGCGGACATATTTTTTCAAGACAGGCTTTTATTAAACGGTGTGAACATGAAAGTAAAATTACACCGAAGTAAGGACGCGTTCTGTCTGATGTCTTCAACCCCCGGTGCAGAATACAAAGTAAAGATACAGAACGCCACCCTGTACATTAGAAGAGTTAATGTCAACCCCATGGTTTCTCTAGCCCAGGCAAGAACCATGGAACAAGCAACTGCAAAATACCCCTTGCGCAGAGTGGAGGTGAAAACATTCTCCATTCCACAGGGTAACCAGTCTTTCACGAGGGAGAGAATGTTTCTGGGCCAAACTCCCACGCGCATTGTCATAGGGTGTGTAGATAATACGGCCATGAATGGGGATTTTACCAAAAACCCTTACAATTTTAAACATTTTAATTTAAACTTTTTAGCGCTGTATATCGACGGGGAGCAATTGCCGTGGAAACCACTCAAACCAAAATTTGTTGGACCCGACAGTAACTATCTCATGGCCTATCAGACTCTATTTTCGGGTATAAATAACCTCCACCAGGATTCGGGTAATGACATTTCCAGATCGGATTACGCTAACGGGTACACCCTGTTTGCGTTTGACTTGACTCCCGATCTATGTTCGGGAGGTCATTTTAATTTATTACGTAGCCGTAATGTACGCTTAGAGCTCGCCTTCAGAGATCCTTTGGCAAACACGGTTAACGTTTTGGTGTATGCAGAGTACAATTCGATTCTGGAAATCGACAAGTCCCGTAATATACTAATCGATTATTCATCATGAATACGAAGCAATTACTGAGCGTGCTGAAGGCGGACAACATAACCAGACGGCAACATGGCGGCGTTTTCCCCATTGATAAGTTACCGGGGAAAATTTCGACCTTTCCAGTCGTATACATTGTGAATGCCGATACCAGCGACCAACCGGGGAGTCATTGGATCGCCATTTATTTCGACGATGATAAAAGCGCAGAATTTTTTGATTCCTACGGTAACCCGCCCGACAGATACGATTCACATTTGATGCGTTTTATTCAAAGACACTCTTCGGGGCTTATATACAACGATGTCCGTCTTCAATCTTTCGACAGTACAGTGTGCGGGCAGTATTGCATCATGTTCGCTCAATACCGATGTAGAAACGTTGATATGAAGACTATTGTAAACATGTTTACCAAAGATACTCATTTTAACGATACCTTTGTGCATCATTTTGTGGAATCCCGCTACAACCTCGATATTCCGGTATCTGATATTGATTTTATCGTGAATCAAATTGTAAAACGTTTTCATTAAGTAGTTAAAGTTTTCTTTTATATAAATACATCTTTTTAACTTTGTTTATTTAAAGCCTGCTGTGTCTAGAATAGTTAATTTAAAGTAATCTTAAGAGACAAGAAAAAAAAGAAAGAAACGAGACAATGTATACATCTTATCTTCTTCGTGTAAACCATTTTATTTATCAATAAAACAATACTATCACATCATTAAATTATTGTGTAATGTTTACTTTATTACAAAGACTCCCAGAGTAATCGTTTTTTAGGATTCAGCTTAGAAAAGGACTGGGGGACCCTTTTAGTTTTACGTTTTGGACGTTCCGTGGGTAAAACGGGCAATAACCTTTTCTCATTGGGCGTTTGCATGTTTTGTTTGTAGCGTTGGGCTATGGTACGGCGTGACACATTGCTCAAGAGCGTTTCGGGCACGTTCATACTCGCCAAACCGTGTACAAACCGTTGCCATCCAAGAGGGTCGAATCCTTTTCTAGCGTATAATACATCATTAACTAAATCGGTAATATTAGATCCCTTAACGACATCTTCGCCAAACTTAAGTTCGCCCTTGTCGTTCCAAGTCATGACGTCAGATTTTTTAATCTTGTCTACCAATAACCGAGCTTTACGCTTGTACGTTTTAGGCACACCCTCAATGATTTCCGCGATCGAGTCGGGTTGTTTTAATGGGGGTGCCGGTGTTTTATCGGTCGTATCTTCGGTCATATCGTAGTACTCTTTCGGGGTATTCATTGTCACGGTGACGGGTTCTTGCTTTCTGGCTCGATCAAATTGAAGGTAGCGTTGAAGCGCTTGTTGATATAGAAGCACCTTGGTATTGTCATCCAGGTCTGTTCTGTCCAGAACATCTTTCATGTCCCGTTCCAGCGTCTGTACTTTATTCTCTCCAATGTCTCTCTTTAAAAGTACATTTTGGATGGCGCGCGTGACTTGGTCAGCGGGAGCATTCATCTCAATTTTCTTAGCGTAACGCATCAGTTCCCGAGGAACAGGCTACCGATGGTTCTCAGGATGGGTGCGATGAGCGTGCCTAAAAAGCCACCTTTTTGCACCAGCAACTGTTTTCGTTTCTTGTGCGACAATCGTTTGTTAGCCAATTGTCTCAGGTGTGTCTTGTGGCGTGCTAACTTCTTCCTCTGAGCAGATGTCAAAGGTACATGACCTTTTAAAACATTCAGGGCACATTCACACAGACACGCTATCAATTCTTTGTCCGCACGTTCCAGAATATTCTTTCTGACACGAGGTGTAGATTTGCTCAATATCTTTAGAGCGTGAGCATTGTTCCTGAGTCGCTGCGTCATGGTGACCGAATGAAGATGTAGATGCGCGTAAGCGTCTATTATACTCTCGGTACGTAAGCGTACGGCGTCTCTCCCTCAAAAATATTGGTTCTCAATCTATACTTTTCGGGCGTGTTCGGTTTGAGGTCTATAAATAAATACCCGTAGGGTTCCGAGGTGGCGTCGAAATAAGCTTCCGACATAAAACGTGTTTGACTCGGATACATTTGTTTGGCCAGATGCGTTATTTGAGATCTATCTCTAGGATTTTTAAAGAGTACGATGTAGTGACTATTTAAACTAATGGTTCTACTTTCTTTCGATTGATAAAATAAGTTTTGTACGATATAGATTACGGATACATTACAATGGTGAGACCCTTTCGTAAACAATTTAGTAATACGAGAATCGTTACCACATTCAGACATGAGATCATCGATAATGATTAAACTTCTGTGTCTCGGGTCGAGATGTTCGGACCAATCGTCCGGCAACCCTTCCACAAAACGTATACCAGGTATACTATCAGACAATTTTTGGAAAAGCGGCTGATATTCTCCATAACACCACAAAATTCTTTCAGGTGTATCATGTATGACATCCTCTTTCTGTTCCAGTAACTTTTTTACAAAGACCGTTTTACCACTCGAACTCGGCCCTGCAATAATGCAAGTAAATGGATGTTTCAGTTTAGTCGTCATGAGATCATCTGAATTGAAACTTAATCATGAAGGGTATATAACAGTATCGAGACAAGCTCCGTGATTGGTTATTCGATCGACGTATCGTTGCTAAGAAACAGAGTCAACAGTTCATTAATGTGTTCTTCTCGAACCATGGTATTTCCAAATAGGATGGAAAAAATACTAGTGAATAGCAACACTAAAATAAGCATCAGTTTAAGCATATGGCGTTTAGTATCCCGAGCGCCGTTATCAGACGCTCCATCCATGATGACTCTGAGCAAAATGATGACACGCCGAGGGTGCGTCAATTTTTATATCCGTACGGGATCGTGTTATGCTCATCTATTATAACCCTCTTACTATAAACCACGCGGTAATCTTTTGTGCTTGACTTGGTCAGTACTTCTTTGGTCTTTCCATTTCTCACTATCTTGTGCGGGTCTGATATCACTAACTTTTGAGGACCTACGCCTTTCACCATATCGACCACGGAGTCAAAATTAATCTGCTGCGAATTTCTAAAGTTTAAGGTAAAACCCCTTACTTTACAACACGATTTGCCCGTGTCTAATCGATACGCGTAATTCTTTGGTCCCCCCGACACAAAGGTCTCGATATAATTTCCATCTTTTGGACTTATCTCATTGGTCAAGTCGCCCAGATAATCTCCCAGTGGAGGTTTGTATTGACCCGGTTTCTCCACGTATATGACACTGTCCGTATCGTAATACAACACAGAATCTTGCAATTGTTCAAGTACCCCGTAGAGCTTGAGTCTAGCATGAGCCGTTGTGAACGCGGCAATAGCCACGTTTGTTCTGGGGTTGGGGTCGACAAATTCTTCTTCCGTTTCGTAACGAACTTCCACAACTTCGTGGTTGATAAAATTAATGTCCTGTACCACTTTATCATCGGCCAATAATAGTTCGTACAGTGTGGCGGGATCGCTCAATACTTTGACTTTTGGCATGTTAATTCTTTGACCGAATTTCCCCCAAAAGCTGTTGAGCATAAGCTTGGCGAGGGCTCTCAATCCTGGGTTCTTTTCTATCTTCGAGGCATCTAACCTTATCCCTTCCTGCTCAAAATAATCGTCGATATATTTCGCTTTGTCCGATTCTGAGTTCACCCAATTGGGCCATCCGGAAGCTTCAACTTTGAGCTTAAGGAAAGTGTTGATGTAGTCCGTAAATAAGCCACCGGTTTTGGTTTGTCTATCATACTGCTCCTTGTGATCAAAATGCCAAACAACTTCAATATCGATTACCTTGTACCCCAATTGAATCGCCTTGTCCAGTTCAATGGATACCCAAGTGCCACACAGAGCCCGTTCGGCATCGGTATGTTGACATGAGGTTTGTTGTTGCGTTTCTACGCATGTGCGACAGAGGGGAAAGGTCAATTTACCTCCCGATCTATAAGGCAACAAGGGGTGGTATAGCGTTTGTGGCGGTAGAACTTTACATTTCACCAGGCCGTAATAGGCCGATACGTCTTTAAAGTTTTCCGTGATGATTTCGGGGTGATGGACAGGGTAGGAAGAATACTTGTTCGTGTAAGGATATAAAGAACAAAAGTCTACGTACTGAATCGTCTCATCTTCCGACACTTGGTAAAACAAACGGGTGGCATTGGTACGCCCCCCATAGAATGCATCCCTTGGATTCAGCGTTGCGCGGGGTCCGGTAATCGCTTCATCTTGAATGGCACGTTTCATATCTTGGGATAAATCTTTGACTGCAGCTTTCCACTCGCATTCCCACATCTCTACAAACCGTGTACACATGGATTGTAAGAACGTTTTCCGTTCTTGAGTGCGCGTATACAATTCTGACATTGGCGTCATCAGCGTACTATTGAATGTCTTCTTATTGGGATAACACTTGACACACCCGTGGTAATAACACCCGTTGAATGAATAGATGGTTTGACTTTCAGCGTCATAACCGTCCACTTTATATTTCCCGATCTGTTTTTCTCCCTTGTTTCTGGCGTGTTGTATGTATTTACCCTCCGTCAAGTGTACGTAGTGTAACCACTGCAACGCGACTTTGGATTGTTGTTCCTTGCAATCATACCCGTTGGGGGGTAACACGGCAATGGTATCGGCGTTCAGGAAATTTCTCCTGTAAACCAAGTTACACGCCGAAGCGATTGTAATACAACTCTGGAACGGATCTACACCCTCGTCACCCTCCCCCATGGAAGTAACTTTCTTGAACAAGGTTCGAAACTGAAGGCAACAGCGGCGTAAAATCTCAACGTCGCTGATGCAATATTTCAATATTTCGTCTTGCAACACAAAATGGTTTCCCTTTTCCTTCTCGTACCACTCGTAAAATTCCTGTCTCTTTTCGGGACTCATGCCATCAGGGGCGTAGTATTTGGCGTCCGGAAAGGGGCCTTCGTAGTCTTGGTTTTGTTTCGTGTTCCACAAATGAGGGAAAAAGCCTTTATGCAATTCCTTCTGACCAAAGGCGTGAGGCAATTTACTCAATGCCATGGGTAAGAAATTCATGGAATCGATTATTCTTCGTTTATGCCTGGGCAACATGATAGATTGTATCTTACACCCCGCGTAAATAACCTCGGGTATGATAGCATTGTCATACAAGAAACTGAGCAGGAAAAACCCATCGTACGCTTTCATATTATGAGCCAGAGCGGTTGAATTGGACGTATCTTTGGAACTAAATAACCAATCACAGAACTCCTCTTTACATTGATCGCCTTTAAATATCTTTTGACGACAGTGTGAGCAATGCTGACACGCTATATACAACGGGTCATCTTCAGACCTATCCGCACATAATTCACATACTACGTGAGCCACGCATAAGTTTGGTTCGTGAACACCGTTATCCTGAGTACACTCAAAGTCGAAAAACACGTACTTGGCAACATCTTTTTCCTTTTTACCCCCCTTTGCACGCGTATCATTCTCTTGAGTACCAACTCGACCACCCGTATCGATTTGTTTCCTTCCATTTTGCCTATCAATGGGTTTCATGAAGCATTTGTGATCGATAGACCCCATCTCTTTACAGACGGTACAATACCTCTTCGTACAGTCGTGCTCTCCACCGTATTTACCATTTAAATCGGTGTTCACGTACCAACCGCAGCGTTTACATCTGTAATATACTTGACATATTGTTTTTCCTTTGATCTTCTTACTCTTGTGATTATCAAAACATCTCTGATCCTTAAAATTACGGTTACAGTCCGTACAGTGTACCCACGTAGTTATCTCGCCCGATTTACAGCCGGGAGAAAAACACAAACTGCAATCGTCTAAACATCTTTTGTGCCTGTCTTGAGAATCGTAACCCCTCTGGCACGTGTCACAAAAGTAACTCCTATTGAGAAATCCCTTCGTGGAGGTAATGAGATCGTAGTGATTATTGTGAAAATACAGATAGATCGTGTGCCGTCGCACGGGCCCCTTAAAAATGCTGTCGTTAAAATGATCGCTGGATAACACTATCAATCGATACTCGGGAAGGACGTCTTGAAATTTCTGTATTTCCTCTAGACCGCAAGGCCCTTCCATTACACCCGCTTTGGCGTGTAAATCCCTGGCAAGGTATTCCTGCTCCGGTCGACCTATTTTGATCTGCTTCAATTTAGGGTGGTTTTCTGTAATGGCTATTCCCGTCACTATTGCCCTGGCGCAACACAATTCTGTCTTCGTATCTTTGATTCGAATGACGGAACATTTGTCCCGTAACATGTCTTGAATTTTAACGACACCGTGATTTTTCTTGTTGCTCTTTCCCCCCTTTTGTGGCATTCGCATATGTACGAAATGGATTTCGACCGTGTCATCCAGTCGAAGTTGTTGATACGATTGTAATACTTGCTCGATACGAGCCAAGAATCTTTCTACGGTTAATTCGTCCACTCGCAAAAATGGTAGAGCGATTGGGTAATTTAAATCTGTGGAGTGAAACACTAACCTCACTCTGTCATCACCCGGGAGACCATCCGTCAATCGATCCAAAATACTCTCAAATATATATCCCAGGCGAGGTAAAAACTCCCTCAACGATAACTCTTCAAGGTTCTTAAACTGAATTTTATAATCAAAGGTCGTGGCTTGATATTTCTTAACAAATTTTTCTTTTACATCTACAATCCGATAGTCATCTTCGGATTGATCCGGAATATCCTCCTCCTCGTCTTCGGGTCCTTGCGTCCGTGCTCTCTTCCTTCGGGGTTCAATACTTTCGTCATCATCATCGGAGTAGGTCCCAGCTCCTTCGTCCATTCTATCGTCTCCAGGCTCATGCGATTGGCTATCTTCGCCGTCATCAATCGCTCTTCCTTCGGTTACCCAAGGGTCTTCATCATTACCGTACCCGAACTGATACGGTTCCTCTTCGTCATGGATTTCAGCCCCGTCCCGACCCAACCCCTCGTCTGTCTCATTGTTTGACAGAGTCAACTCGTACAGACGATTTAGAGCGAATGCCGATTGATCTGCGTTGAGTTCAACATTATCGATAATAATGCCGAGTGCTTCGTACGTCTGACAATTCTGTATGTCTCGATATACATCCATAATTGTTTTTGCTCCACTGTCTTAACGAGCTTTCTAAGTAACGTTCAAACAATCCGTGAGGATGTAGATGTTGATACACTCGTCCTTACTGTTTCGATATAGACATATAGTTCAGTATGTATTTATCTTTTCATAGGTTGAGACCAATGTAAGATATCATGTATCATAGGTAAACTATCTTGTATTGACCGATAGATTAACTTCCTCCCTCCTTTATAGGATCCCACCCTTTGTTAAGAGATTATCTCTCCAGCATGATGTCATACCTAAATACGGGCGAGCATTGCGCCGTGTTGTGCAATCTTGTACCGATCGATAGGCAATTAACTCTCCATTCACGAGACTCCCATTGACTGACCGTCCGACCACTGCCCTTTGTCGGGGGATTATCTCCCCCCACCGTGGCATGATGTCATGCCTAAATACGTCGCCCATTTAGTACTATCAAATATTACGCCTCAGTTTGACCTTCACAATAGGTCAAACTGTTCCCAATTTTTTACCCTTTATCCCCCGTTACGTCATCTTTCCCATAGAATAGGTCAAACTGTCCCCAAAATCTTACCCTTTCTCCCCCTTTCCGATCGATCCCCTTAATCCCCCTTTCCGATCGATCCCCTTAATCCCCCTCAAATGGCCCGTGAGTTAAAGTAATGAATCTAACGGTACTTTGTGTTGACTGCTAGGTTCATTCACTCCTTTCCCTCTACACTATACGCGAATGGTGCTGAAAATATCAACTAAGATGGAAGTAAACATTCATATACCGTTATACAATAACATTATGATTGCACCATCACTTGTAATCATTTCATCTTTTATACAATAGGTCAAACTGTTCCCAATATCTGACCCTTTCTCCCCCATTATGTCCTCTTTCCCATAGACTAGGTCAATTTAAGGTGGAAATCTTACCTCTCCTATTCATACCTCATTTCCATATTCCTATCATATTCCTCTCATATTTCCGGTACAGTTTGACCTTTCATGGTCCGTTGCGCCAAAGGTCAAACCGTACCAGAGAGACTACACCAACTACTGTAGTGCATGGTTATAGTACTTCCAAACTGCAAAAAACATAGCGAAGCAAAATAAAAGTTTTTTTTTTCAGATAGTAAGATTAAGAAGGATTCTGTTTAAAGTAAATAAACTAGACTAATACTTGGCTTTCAGGTTAGCACAATAAGTTCATTTAGTCTTATTTGTTAAACGGAAGATAGATAGCTGTGTTCTACATCAGTGTTGTTAGTTCAGCCAGGTTTTGGAAAAGTTAATTATGTCGGCTGTAGTGTAGGTCATTTTAAATCAAACAAACAGTGGTCTCAACTGATCCCATACATTATGCACAAACATACAAGGGATGAGGTTTAACACATTGGTTCAATTTTCCCCTGGAGTCTGCAAATTCACTGTGATCAGTCTTTTGTGTTTCAGATAGATCTGCAGGTGATATGTCTGATGTCTGATGACGCTTTAAGAGATTATCTACCCAAATATGGAGACCGAATTGCTGTAGTGTCTTTTGCCAAGAGCAAAGACAAACAATCTCAGGGGAACACAGACCGGAAAACCTCTGTTGTTGAATCCTTGAAGAGCAAGATGGCGTCGCACCTCCTGCGATCCAAGAGCCAGATTGGGAACGAAAATGCCAAAAAACAAGAGCGTCGCGTTGAGGTTGGATGGGTACACTTCGACTTTGAGATGAAAGATTATAAACAAGTTTACCAGAAGAAAGGCGGTGGGATAAAACACCAGAAGTACAAAATTGACACACGATTGTCGGAAATTATGGAACAAGCAATCTCATGGTTCTTTCCTGGTGGGAAGAGTAGACATGGGAAAGTCTCTGATTATGATATCTTCGTTACCGACCCATCCTTTGTTAAGCTGGATGGAGACACTACAGTCGAACAAATGTATGAGACAGCTCGAGTAAAGATACTGCGCCTGTATATTGCAACTAAAAATAAAGTAACCCCTGATGAAGTTGTTGAAAGCTGCAGTACATTTCCTGAAAGTGAAAGTACCTCATCTGATGAATTCGTATACAAACGAAGACGGAAACGAAAGTGCAAACCATTAGAGGTTGCTGTTTCTACCACCCCGGTGCCAGCCGAGACATGTACACCACAAGTGAGTGTTGTTCATATCATGCCCTGCTTAGTTGGCCATGAGGTTCAGATCAAACACTTTGAGGCCAAGAGCACAAGCATTTCCATGTCAATTTAACATTTCCTTGATACTACTCGGTATTGGTCCTTTTTTGTTGTTGAGTGGTTATCATATGGGTTGAATTGGGTTCAATCAACTTTTTCTAAATTTGCATTTCCTTTTTTAAGCTTTCCACAACTGAAGTGTACGGCGTGCCGGGTTTGTCACTGAATTATTTACAATATGCAATTTCTGAGACAAATTCGCAGTGTTTAATTGTAGAAAATTATGGTGAAAGCATGGTTTACAAACCATAAAAAAAAAATCAAATCCACACAAACATGGTTTTTAAACCATGAAAATTGAGTCAGCTTAAAACATGAGTTACAACACATGAACAACTTTGTTTGCACAAAATCATGGTTTACAAACCATGAAATAAAAACATGATTTGTAAACCATGATTTATGCACCATGTTTTATGATTATTCTTAGTTTTTGGTTTTGTAAGCCATAATTTTGTGAAAACACAGTTTTTAAACCATGTTTATTCAACACTATTAAGGACGGTTTACATGTAATTGTTATAAACCATGAACATGTTTCCATAGAACCATAGAATACTGTCTCCAAATCGTTTTTAACATTTAATTGATTAACTGCGCCCCACAGAAGTATGCTTTATTAACTAAATTTACATACATGTTTTTGTTCTGCAGTTCATCGAAACTGATACACCCACAATTCAATTTCGAAGAGGGGAAGTGGATGACTTGCCGGAAGTACATTTCACTCAAGCAGAGCCCTCCTCTCCAACTGCGGAGTTCATTGTGATTGATAATGGAATTCAGTTTCCAGACGAACTTTTGGGTTCCAACTCTGAATTGAACCCCACGCCAGAGTCCACTCCATCTACTGGTGCGCAACCAGATACTGTTTGGATCATTAACAACGATACCACGTCTGATTTGAACCTCCCCCCACCAGAGCCAACCCCATCTACTAGTACGCAACCAGATACTGTTTGGATCATTAACAACGATACCACGTCTGATTTGAACCTCCCCCCACCAGAGCCAACCCCATATGCTAGTTCCCAGGCAGACAGCGTGGAGTCACCAAGATCACCAAGCCCACCACCAGAGATCATTACAGACCACCAAGTCCCAAGTGTTCATCGCACCCTAGTTCAACAGGAAATGATCAGCATTTTCATGAACCCAGATATTTTAAACTCAAAAATCAAGTATCGTTTCATAGACGAAATAGGGGCAGATGCTCAAGGAGTTTCGCGGGAGGTATATTCTGCTTTCTGGCAGGGTTTTTTTCAGGCCTCATCGTTAGGTGAAGACGAAAGAGTTCCTGCTCTTTTCCCTGATTACGGAAAGGCCGAATGGGAGGCCATTGGCAGAATACTTTTGAAGGGCTACAATGACTCGGGTATTTACCCGCTGCAACTGGCATATGCCTTTTCATGTGCACTTATATATGGAGAGGTTGATGTCTCAGCAGATATGTTGGTAAATTCTCTCCGAATGTATCTGTCGGAGACTGATCGACGCGTGGTTGACAAGGCTCTCCAGGGGCAACCACTTGATTCAGATGACCAAGATGATTTTCTCGACCTTTTAGGGAGAGTTAACTGCCATTCACTCCCATCCAAGGATGAAGTTCGTCCCTTGGTCATAAGTATTGCTCATAAAGAGCTAATTCAGGAACCCAAATATGCCTTGGATGCCATTGCCTCTGTTGCGGGACCTGGACTACGGATCAAAATTCCAAGTCCAGCAGCTTTACAAGAGATGTACAGCAGCAAAATGCCAACTCCACGAAAGGTGGTCAAGCTCTTAGTTCTTCTCCGGTGAACCCAGAGCAAGCCTCAGCATTAGCATACCTAAAGCAGTTCATCAAAAGTTTGGACGACAGATTGCTCAAAAAATTCATGAGTCATGTCACAGCATCAGAGTTCATCTGTACCAAATCCATAGAGGTAACCTTCAATCGAATGAGAGGTATCGCCCGGGCACCACAAGCCCACACATGTGGTCCACTTCTGGAGTTCCCATGCACGTATGGATCGTATCCAGAATTCCGCAGTGAATTCCTGCACATACTAGATGCCAACTACCTCAATATGGACATCGCTTAAATCTTGATATGCAAAGGCCTACATGTACATCTAGTACATATTTTTTGACCTGTTAGAGTAGTTTTAATACTTTTGAAGTTCAAGTTTTATGAGTTATTTTTTACCAGTTATAACATTTTTAAGCAGTTTTTATAAAGTGTTTTACATTTAAACATGAAAAAAAGACGACTGAGGGTACAGTGGGGAAAACAGTTTTAAAAATTGGCCATGAAAGGTTTAAGTCATTTCACTTTACTAGGAAAAGGGTTTTATTTGTCTTATTTGTTTATTGATTTATATTAAGAAGTGTTCATTGCACAATTATAGGCCCAAGTGGTAGAACATTTTCTACTTAATCTTAGTATTTGCTTAGTATTGTTTCTTTAGTGGGCATAATTACCCCGGTCAAAATTAGGGGCCTCTTGATAAAAGCGCCAGTCAATTAGTATTGTAGCCTCATGTATCTACAAAAACCTCAATGTTAAAACTCATTACAACTGTATTCTTTGATCAGGGGCAGACACTACCCACATATTGTATAAATCAAGCTTACATTGGAAATGAGAATGGGGGGGGGGGGGGGGCTGGTCCAAATTTACAAAAATTCCTTCACATCAGTACATCTGTAGGTTTCAGGTGACCCATTGCTATAAATTATTAGTCTTACATGTGCAACTAATTTAGACATTACATGTAGATTCTGACAAGTTGGGTAGCAATCATTTATTAAAAAGGATATTGTGTTAACAAGTTTATTATACTTAATTCCATTGTTGCTTCATCATAAGATTATTGAAAAGGCATGGAACAGTATGGGCAGTTTTCAGAAAAGGTGAGGTGGGGTAGGTGGGAACAAAAAAGAAGACTTTTATTGTATGAACCAACACATGTTTTAACAAAGGCTAAGGATTCTTATCCTGTTAAAGGTATGGTCATAGATTAGATTTTACGGTGCAATGCTGACTCATCAAGTTTATAACCAGAAATATAAAGGAAGGCAACAAAAGTAACCTAAAAGTATGAAAGTTTGTGTTGAACAACCCAAGGTATCAAGGTTTTTCATAGGAAGGTTGATTTACACTCAAAGGAAGCTGGAAAGGCGGGTACCAGCTATTGCCATATTCTGAGTGCAGTATAAACACAAACACATGGAAATTTTCAAAACCCTTCTGAAATTTTGTCAACATCCTTTTTTCTTTTTCTTTTTAAATCACCAGGGTCTTTCCAGACAATAAAACTTTTCTGGATGCTTCATAACTCACTTTAAAAAAAGTGGGCTCTCAATGAAAAAAAAAACAAAAAACAAAAAACAAGTTTGTTTATTGGGTCATAACCAAAGTTTGACCATACCAAAAAAGAATTTAAAAAAAACCTTTGTATATAAACAGCAAATAATGCTGTTTATATACAAAGTTCTTTTTTTTTATTTTTAAAATTAAAGTTTTAACCAGTTACATATTGTTACTGCATTTGTTGCACTCATGTTTAATGTTCTCATTCAATAAAAAGGTGATGATAATCTAAGTTGAGTTGTTCCTCTTGACTTTCTGATTTACAGTGTAATTACCATGCTTGTGCTTGTATTATATCCCCATTGACTGATTTTGTAACTTAAGGTTACACAAAATACTGAAAGTAACATTTTTGCTGTTTGTTTACACTTTGATAGCAGTGTTGCTTTGAAGAGCTTTAACTTCAACACCAGTTTGGCTATCGAAAATACACTGGGAATGGTGTTTAATTTAGTTGCATGCAAATTATACCACTTGGTGTTGTCTGATATTGATTGAAGAATACATTTTACAACATTTGAATTATATGAACACCAATACAGTGTCAAAAATACACAAATTTGGGTGTTGGTAAGTTATTTCCAAGCATTGGTGTAACAGTTTTAAAAATTAGTTTTTTATGACAGAAAAATCTGTGATGCCCTTCTCAATATCCGATACAAATCTAACGCCTCATCCGTGCTGGTTGGATAGTCCAAGTTGTTTTCATACATGATACATAAACACATTTCAAACACATCTGCATCACATGGCAAAGTTTGTCGAAATGTGCACTCCTGCTGGCAGAGTTCCATGTCTTCATCTGAAACGTCGCTGATGTAGTCATGGGTGCCATATAAACCAGAAAGTGAATATAGTATCAAAGGACGTCCACTGGGGCTTCTTGAATTGTGCACCTGTCGAATCCGATGACTGTTCCATGTCTCCAAAATAGCATCCAGATCCCTCTGCATCAAAAATGGATGAGAAACAACTTTACAGTTATTTTAGTGGCTCAAACACTGCATCATTGCATACAACTCAACTTGGAATGACCATTTTGTTTTTATATATTTCAGTGTGTGAGTTTGTCTAATTATTGTTTTGCGATAGGTCTACTGTAATTGTCTCCAATAAAGATTTTAAAATTTATTTGTGGAATGTTCCTGATCATGGGCTTATATAATTAAATTTCCCACAAAAATATTTGTATCTATAGCAAAAATGTGCATCCATTAACGGCAAAAACAATCAGATATTGTCACTGTCCCCTTAGGGAACCCCTGCCCCCTTCTCTTGCCCCGCCCCTCTGAGAAACCCATCTATGCCACTCCCTTAGGTAAGGCACTGAGTGATAGGACATAAATGTCGCCTGCTCACCTGCACAAGGTGCATGAAGCAATACTGCAACAGACCAACATCCAAGAATTCCCCGTCGAAATCCCCCGCAGCTTCAATGTCTTGGAAGAGACAAATCCAGAAATCCGTGCACTCCCTGCGCAGGAAATTCCACACATACTCTATTCGTTGATTAGCTGTACTGGGACCTTCCAGATAGCTTCTTTCACCTGCCCTGCTGTCATTGTCATTGCGTCGAAGATACCTTTGGAACAGACGAACACATACATTCTCAGTTCCACGGTCACCTCATACCACCAAATGGCTTCCATGAAGTAACTGCCGATTACTCTTGGATCGCTACTTGTGATGTAACAATTCATCCAGACAATATACCTGGAGAACCCATCAACACATCCATTTATGCAAAATCCAAAACGTTTTAGTTTGTCATAAGAATCAAAATGCCATAAAAAGTTAGGACCTTTGGAAATGTATGATCGTCTTAGGAGGCGCCGCCCTTTTCTCTGCTGTGTTCCCTCCGGATCAAGCATGCGAAGAATGATGCGAACTTCTTCCTGTGTACATTTCAGTCCGTTGACTTTACACTTCTGCGCCATCCAGCGATAGCCATGTTGCTTGCCCGATTCATTTAACAGGTGCTCAACGAAGCTAATGACATCAGTGATGTTGCTGTAATCCTTTCGCCGTGACAGTCCCATACCCTTCAAAATACGCTTTAAGTGTCTTTCACTTATTACTGTGTGATGATACAGTGCCAATGCACGTAGGATATCTGAATATATTAACCCTTTGAACCCGATGAGCCACATTTGTGACTTAAGCGTGAACGGAGACTCACCCGAAGAGCCGCGAATGTGACTTTCGAGTAGTGTTTTTTGTTTAACTTATAATTAGTGTCAATAGAGGGGGCTAGACTGCTCAGAAAGTCTGTTTACAGTGGTCTTAGGTAGAATAATCACTTCTTTATTATTTCCACCCCAAAAAAAATTAAATAAATGTCTAATTTTTTCGAAAAAAACATGAAAACGAAGGGAAAAGTTTTCTAAATATTGTCGTGAAAAAAAAGTTTTAAAAAAAAATTCGCACGTATTTTTAACTTGAAAAATGAAACTTGACAGAATAAAAAGCCAACTATAGAGCTTGTTCGGTTTATCCACATGTGTTTCACGAGTCCATGTGTTCTAAAGTTCATGCTATTCGTGTAAATCAGCAAAGTTTTTCGACTATTTGTGGAAAAAAATCAACAAAATGCAGGCAAAGCGCCTTTGTGCAACTAATTTACTTGCCCGTATCTTCGAAGAAGATGATGATGAAGACCTGAATAGTTCGGATTACGGGAATTCAAGCGATTTCGAGAGTGAAATTGACGACAATGTTATTGATGATGATGACATGTACATGTACGACGAAGACTCTGATAATGAAAGCATTACAGCAATGGATGACGATCGGCAGCCCCAACCGGTAAGCTTAGGAGGGTCATCAAGACCAGCTGTACCCACACCTCCATTATTTCCATCTGTTTTTGCACCTCTACCTGTTTCCATAAATGCAGCACCATTACCAGTAGCGAACAATCCGCATGACAGTGACACCGATAGTGACTCTAGTGCTGCTAGTTCAGTAATAGTTCCACCAGCACTCCTAGGTCGTGGTCGTGGTAGAGCAAGAGGTAGGGGTACGAGAGGCCGTGGACTCGGACCGAGACGTGGACGTGGACGTGGACGAGGTAGGGGGGGTCGTGCTGCAGCCGCAACCCTTATAAAAAAGTACCATGGTTACCATGGTAAATTATACCATGGTAATACCATGGTACAAAATTGATGGTATTTTGGACACTACCATGGTACTACCATGGTACAAAGTACTGTACCATGATACTACCATGGTACAAATTAGGTATATTTTTCCATGGTTATACCATGGTTCTTTTTTTACCATGGTTACCATGGTACATTTTACCATGGTTGTACAATGGTACATTTGTACCAAGGTTACCATGGTTTCCTTTTTCTTATGGTTTTACCATGGTACATTTTACCATGGTTGTACCATGGTACATTTTACCATGGTTGTACCATGGTACATTTTTCTTATGGTTTTACCATGGTACATTTTACCATGGTTGTACCATGGTACATTTTTCTTATGGTTTTACCATGGTACATTTTACCATGGTTATACCATGGTACATTTTACCATGGTTGTACCATGGTACATTTTACTATGGTTACCATGGTTTCCTTTTTCTTATGGTTTTACCATGGTACATTTTACCATGGTTGTACCACAGTTGTACCATGGTATAATGTACCGTGGTTTTACCATGGTTAAATGTGCCATGGCTTTACCATGGTCCTGTCAATGTCATACATATTGTACTGTATTTACATCTGATGTATAGGGCATGGTTTGAGGCTCCCCCCCAAAAAAAATATATATAAATAAATAAATAAAAATAATGATAATAATAATTAAATAAAACAATTTAAAAAGGACGTTTTTTTTATGTAGGCATTTGGTATGACTACCAACTTTGGTGCATTTCATCTGTTTTATTTATTGTGTTTACATTTTTTCACAAAAAAAGAAAGGGGGAAAGAAATCCCCCCCCCCCCCCCCGCCAATAAAAATAAATAAATAAAAACATCTTTTTCAGACAGCCTACACAAAGAAAAGCTGTGTTTTCCCCCCCCCTTTTTTTTACGACCGTATTATAATGTACATGCAGCTCTTTGTACGTGATCAAACCATACCATGCACATAACAGCAGTGTAAATACAAATGTTTCGTCACCATGCACCTCCTTTAGCAACACACTGAAAATAAATGAACAGCAAAACTTGTTAAGATTACAGTGTAAAACAACACATTTATTTACATCGAACTTTCAAGTATATTGAAGTAAATTATACACAATAATAAATACCTTGGACAGTTTGTAGACTCTGATTGGTCAAAACGCGATCACGTGGGGGTGTATTAACGGTAGTATAGAGACCGGCTCGGTGAATTATCGCGTAAATGGCCCCTGAACCAGCAAACATTGTGTACAAATAGTGTTAGCGCAACGCACTGCATTTTTAAATTCATGGTCCTAGTTTCATTGGCATTGCGCTCAAACGCGCCGATAATGTATAAATTTTGATGTAGCAGGCGCGCGCGTGAACAAACCAGCATCTCCATATTTGGTGTTGTTTACAGCTAGAGACTTGGTACAATGTGGCCCTTGAACATGAGTACAACAAAGTGGCACTTACAAATTTACAAATTTTGATCGTTTTAGCCACTTTTTTTCATGAAAAGGTATTTATTAATGGGAATAACAGTGCGCGGAGCCGGTCTTCACTGCGTGGTAATGACCTTGGTTGGTGGCTGGCCGCTGTTAATGGACCTCGCCTTCGGCTCTGTCCATTAACAGCGGCAGCCACCAACCCGGTCATTCACGCAGTGAAGACCGGCTCCGCGCACTGTTATTCCCTAATTATTATTACATGAGGGCAATTCCACCAAAATTGTTTACATTTTATCATTGTGGTCTGTATGAGTCGAGCATCATAGAGTGGCTTTTTTCTGCTAAATGTATCTCACATGAGAAAGGAGGTGTGTGTGTGTGTGTGGGGGGGTATTGGAGGAACAGTCAAGAGAGTATGTGGGCAGTAACAGCCAGAGATGGATGGAGTTTGATGAAACTTCACTTGCAACAGCAGCTAAGGACAGCTGTACTAAAAGTTAACGTTGTCTTCTATACAATCAAGACAGTAGCTAGTTTTGTCACTAGAACTTGGCAAGGTCTTGATTTGAAGGGTGTTAATTCGTCCACTCAAAAGTACCCGGACGGTACACTGGCTGCAACCCACCAGGAGCAACGCCATGAAATATATGTCCTCTCTCATACAGAGCAATTAAGTGTATCACTTCTGACAATTTTGCCAGTGATGACCAATCATCTATGAGGTTAGTGTAACAACCTCATAGTTCTAGGAGTAGTGAAAGCTAAACTGGCCAAGAATGGATAATAGAGGAAAACTTCACATGGCATGTCAAGAATGATGCAAGTTGAATGAAGAACATATATGAAGTTTAAATTTGCAAAGATTACACTGCAGACGCATACAAAATGTCTTGTCGCATTTGCCCAGGCTACTATACATTTGCCCAGTGGAAGCAACTTTTTTCATTTTTGTGTAATGTGTCAATAAGAAGGAAAACAATTAAATAAAACACATTTGCATTATTTCTGTTAAGTACAGAAATTCAGTGTTTTTGTGACTTACTAGATGGCATTTATCCTATACTCCTAGAACTATGAGGTTGTTATGTTACATTGGATTTAATACACCAACCTTATAATTATATAGATCATGTAGATGACAAGTGTACAATTTCCTACACGTTTTTTGCTGGCCCCCACATCTGCACACCTACCGTTCTTGTTTGCCGTCGGATCTCGCTGAAATTGGGCTCATGTGTGTTCCTTGACTCCCAGTGAGTGTGGAGCAGTTCCCCAAATTTCAATCCGCGAACTAATAGTTTCCAAAAAAGAGAAAATTCCAGCAACACTGCAGAAACCAAAACAGCAGCGATGCTTTCAATTGTAGTCTGTGTCTATTTGTCTGTCAGTGCCGCTTATTAACATAACAAAACAAGCGCCATGCGTCTCCAAAAACACACATTCTGCTGTTCATGCAACAGTCACAGTGCGATTTACATTCATGCAACGGTCGTAGGTAGCGCGTGACATGGTCCTGTTCTATCTGTCCTGGATCCACAGTGGGCGGCAACTCGTAATTTTGAACGTCGCACTTCCCTGATGACTACGGCCAATCAGCGTGACCAAAACCAAATACCACGGGTACGTACCCAAACGCTGCGCACTCGGCCTGGGTAGCGATACGAGCTCACGCACAAGGATGGAATGGCCGATCTGCACACATGGCTCATCAGGGTTACGTATTTGGTTGGGTCACGCTGATTCGCTCTATACACACAGGGAAGTGTGACGTTCAAAAGTACAAGTTGCCGCCCACTGTGGATCATGTGCATTTCGGTCAGTCTTTCGGTAAGTCAATTTACTGCTAAATATTTTCTTGATGTCGTTTTCAGTGCTCTAAATTAATTCTTCATACGATACAGATCAAAACCATGTTGTTTTAGAATGTGTCATGATTTTGGAAAATGGAAAAAAAGTGACAAATCTGAGCACGAGTCTGACAAAAATTGACCAAAATAGATAATGACCCGATCTCTCACTGCTTTTTAAAGAGGGAACTAGCAGCAAACAGTCGCAGGAAAATTCGTTCAAAATCAAACTCACCAAACAGTCGTAACAAAAACAATCGAACTGGTACTGCCACGCATTGACCGTGCACAGCATTGCTGCATGGTCCCTGCATGTCACGCGGCACACATCGTACACATCGCACACATCGTTTTGATTTCTGCAGTGTTGCTGGAATTTTCTCTTTTTTAGAAACTATTAGTTCGCGGATTGAAATTTTGGGAACTGCCCCACACTCATTTGGAGTCCAAGGAACACATAGAGCCCAATTTTAGCGAAGTCTGACGGCAAACAAGAACGGTAGGTCTACACATATAGGGGACAGCAAAAAAACGGGTAGGAAATTGTACACAATCATCTATGACTATGAGGGAACAACCTCACCTCATAATCATCTAGGAGTCAGTTATCGCATTCTGGTCTAGAAATGTCAAGATGATGCTTTGAAGAGGGGGAAATTGAGAAAAACAAAATGTGGACAAAATTGTCATGTCCATAACGCTACATTTCAGACAGTAAAACAAAAATCAGGGACACAATCTAATAATACTTGTCATCATTCTTGGTCTGGATGTGCAGGGGCAGGTGCAACCTCCTTCCGCCTTTGTAGCTTGCTCTCATTGCTGAGCTTGTTGGTCATCACAAGCTTCAGCATGTCTGGGGTGGCATCCTGAAACTTGGTGGTGACATATGCTGTGAAAGAATAAAAAACTCCATGTAAGCTTTAATTGCTGTAAACTGACATTCTCTCGCGATTAAGTTAATCAGCTAATCAATTAATCAAATCCCTCCCAAGTTTTTTTTCTCATAAAGCTATGGTATTTGCAAACTTTAAGCACTTAAAATGTTTTAAGCAGTTGCTCATTTTGTTCAAATGTCATTATGGTTAACTGCTGGTTAACTGTCCCAGTTAATATAGATACAAAATAATCTGCAGCTGAACTTAGTTTAGCAAATGACCTCCATTTTTTATGTTACATGACTCAGAAGTGGGATCAGTTAAAATGTGATACAATTGACATACCTATTATGGCTTCAACCTTGGTTTTGCTCAAGGCTGGCTTTGCAAACCCTTTGGTGTTCTTGCCTCCAGTCAGTGAGTGTGAGGCAAGCACCTCTCTGCCAAACAGGAGCACCATCAAGTCACTTGTAAGCTTGCGGGGATCGGAAGAGTTGCATCGCAACAACAGCTTCTTTTTTACTTGAACATTGGAGCTCAGTTCAACCTGTGGAACAAAGAAGTGAAAACACATTTGTATTATGATCTTGTGACACCTTGTATCAATCTCTCTATTTAGACTGTGCAAGTCCCGCGCGTATCGACAATGAGAAAACAATTCAAATGAAGACTATAAATGTTTTGAAATCAAGTTTGTTTTTATTTCTATTTTGTTTTAAATTCTTATAGATAAAGTACAACAATTTGTTGTGAGTAAAATTTCAGTTTTTTTTAAATCAATACAAGTTTTTCTTTTAGCTATTATTAAGACAAACTTAACACTTGGGACAAGAATGCTTATTCGATCTGAACTTTTTAAAACCCATTTTGTAAATCATGCCTGAATGTCAACAACCACTAAAACCTGGATTATATGCGCACACGCAATGGTCGCGTGGGTGTAGTGATGCTCCACGTATCCGACGATTATCATCGCGCGACCAAAACCAGCATCTAAAAGTTTAATGTCAGGTTTTAGGCAAAACCCTTCATTGTTACAAGTAAATCGGAAACAGATGTCACGTTTCACGTTCTTTATTTCTTTTTGATTCGTGATTTTCTTGAATCTATTTGGTGTTCAAATTACTAAGCTTTACGTTCCCATCAAAATATGGCCACAAATTACTTTAAATTTAAGTTTGATGAAAGAAAATGCGGCACACATAAAACTCCATAAGGTTGGGACCACGATGGTCCCGTAAGTTAGAAAACTTGGATCGAACTTGCCAGCCTGTTGAAGTCGTTCTGGTTTATTAACTTCTCAGGTCAAAATTCCAGTTGGTCCCAGTTAAAACCTGTTGAAACCAGTTGGATTTTTTAACTGGCTTTAACTGGTTTTAACTGGGACCAACTGGAATTTTGACCTGGGTTGACATTTCGATCAGTATGCTCTGATCGTCTGCAGGAGACTGCTGGATCCTGATGCTACAAGTTGCTTATTAAGAGGAGAACCTACTACTTTGTTTAAGAATAATACGGTCCTATTTGCTTACTTCCTCTTCATCTTGTTCATGATCCACTGGTGGGAAAGCTTCATGCACCACAACAACATCTGATGCAACCTCTGCTGCAGGAAGTTTGCGATTTCCCTGTGCCCCAAAAAATTAAGGAATAAGGATATGAGGACCTGTCTTCACTATGTGGTAATGACCGTATTGGTGGCTGGCTGCTGTTAACAACCGAGCTGGAGGCGAGGTTGTTAACAGCAGCCAGCCACCAACCAAGCATTAAAAAATTGTTAAAAATTTATAAATTCGAAACTTTTGCTTTGCCTTTTTGTTGTACTCATATATAGGGCCACATTTTACTTTAAACTGTGAGCTCTGCTGAATGTAAACAAGTAGACCATCGTCGTGTCAATGCTATAAATCATCGTATCTCGGTTTTGCAAAAATGTTGTACCTAATTTTTTTATACAAGAAATTATTGAGGTGATTGTTGTGTTTATAGGTTCTTTCAACCAGTAAATATTGGAATGGACTCACCAAGTCTTCAGGTAAACTCGTGGTATGGGCGCCGCCATGTTTATTCACTCCATACACACAAGTAACTTATGGAACGTGTAGTTGGTATTACATACAACTTATGGAACATGTAGTTCATGCATGGGCTTACAACAGTGATCAATGTCCCAGTAGCAGTTAAGGATAAGGAAAAGAAATACAACAGTTCACAATATTGTTTGTTGCCTTAAGGTCTTTTTGGAAGTTTCAAGATTATGTGTTTGTTTACCTTTGGCCTGTTTCCCTTCATTTCTCCAATGAAATGCTTGAAGGTCTTTATGAAGTCTGGAACACCTGTACAATTGATGAATAATTATGTAAAATGTATACAATACATTATTGAAACCATATTCCAAAGCAAAAAAATATAAACCTAAACTAATGGGAAGAATGTAAATCATTTGTGCAAATCAAGTATGAATTAACCAACTACCACTAATACAATACAGGTTGGGTAATAAAAAAAACTTCAAGTTTAGTGGGCTAACCTTCGAGAAACAACAACTGACTCCTCAGCCTCTCTTTCTCATCTCTCTCTTTCTTTATTTGGATTTTGAGATGCGCAATGCTCTGTTGTTGTTCCCTGTTTTTTGCCATCTCATCTTGAAGACGCGCAGTTGCAGGTATGTTGTCTCGATCATCAGATGACATCTCAGCAGCTTGCTGTAGAAATAAAAATGTTAGCACTTATGCATCAGAACTCTTGTTCAGTATATACACTCCCTTTTATTTTCAGGTACAATGCAAGTAATTTGAATGGGAACAACTACTTAAAACTAAAGCACAGTCTTTCAAAGAAGTATTTGTGACCGGCTCAAATTTATCTTAACGTAAATTACCAGCCACTCATCTACTTTCTTTTTTAAATAACTACACCCACATGCTTTTTGTGCTGAACAAAATTTTAAAAAATAAATAAACAAACTACATACATGTACATGCTCAAAAAAGTAAAGGAACAGGTAAAAAGGAAAAAGAAAAAATTAGGACAATTTTAGAAAGCATTCCTCTGCCTGTACCATACCTCAATTTCGTTTGATTTGGTCTGCAACTGCTGTCGCAGTTCTCTAGCAAGACTTGTCACTTGCTGCACTGACATATTATTCTTTTTGTCTGTCACATTATTTGCATTCCTTTTTTTCTTGGCCTAAAGAAGAAAAACACCATAAAGTATAAACGTTAGATGTTAAAACGTTAGATGTTAAATTAGCATCGGGATAAGCATTCATACGAGGAAGAAAAAAGATTGTCAACATGTATATGTACATGTTGCTTTGAGCGACAAGTCTACTATGCATTATTCACACTTAGCAATTTTGCATATGAATATGTAATGCACTGGGCATGCTCACTTGCTTTTAAAAAAACCTCTGTGATAAAAAAAACACCATGGGTACGACGAAGAGGGTTTTTAAAAACTAAGTGAGCATCAGAAGTAAGGCATACAGTACTGTTTGAAGTGAATGGAACGCGCTGGGCATGCTTAGTTGCTGTTAGTGTTATCAAACCATCCGTTATGAAAACTCACTGTGGGTAGAATGTTTCCCATAAAATAAATATATCATAGATCGATTGTATCTTAATTTCATGTAAGACTTGGCCCAATATTTTCAAGCTGTTTAGCAGAAAAATCTGCCTAGCAAAGTTTTAAGCTTAGTTTAGCAGAAGTTAGCAGGGCTAAGTATCAGCGTTAAACAATAGTCCCTACATGGTAGTTTGACTGGCGACTTGATTCTGCTAAGCAAGGTCTACAGGTTCTGTGCTTAACATGATTTTGTGCTTAACAATAACACTGCATTGTGAAATTGGGACAGAGCCCAATTTCATAAAGCCTGTAAGCACAACATTTTGTTTAGCACAGAAAAATGTTGCTTAGCTGAAACAAGATAACCAGCCAAATTTTCATAAAGTTTATATTATTGTTTTGACTGTCCCCCCACTCAACATGCTCAACTTTGCTTAGCAAAGAAATGTGATGAGCAGTATTTTCTGCTTAATAACAGTTTTATGAAATTGGGCCCTGCAGCTGCTGGTCAAAACAATTCAAGTAAATTTGTATCATCGACATCGGGTGAATCATCCAAGATAGTTACTAGGGCTAGGCCTACATAACATAGGCTACATTTCAATACACAAAACTTTGACTCAAATATAAAACAAACCTTCTGTGTTGTCTCTTCTTCAGAACTTTCCGACTCAGAGTCGCTTGAGGATATTGATGATACCCTCCTCATGCCTGTGATCCTAGTTGAGGGGTATTTCTTTCGCTTTCCCCTACCAGCTGATTCAATATCTGTTACTATTGATTCCCCTTTGACAAGCTTGTTCCGCTTATCGATAAGCTTGAGTTTGGAATCTGAATTATAAAAGAAACAAAATTATCATATAGCGATTATCATGATTAATGATAGACTAGAAGTAGAAGGTATGCATTTTCAAGGTCCTTGCTCTATTAGTATTACTATATTTTTATGCTATACTATAGTTCATGTTCACTGTCACTGACAGTAGCCTACATACTGACGACACTAAATTGATCGGCCTACCAAAATTTCAGAATCATCCCCACCCACTTTTCAACGCGGAATTACGCAACTGATACTCGAATCTTGAATGCATCTCTCGAAAATTTTGTTTTTCACAATTAGCACAATATAACAAACAACATCGTCGTACAGTTTATACCTTGGCCTAAACTGTACATTTGCTCACCATTAACAGCGACGACAGTTGCTTCATATAAACCAAACTTTGTTCCGCTGGTGGATGTCGGCCACTTAACCATCACATTTTTATTGACGACATCATTGAGGTCTTTCTCGTACTTGTCGATATCTTGTATACAACTAACGTCTCCCACTTCCACACTATCGTCCTCGGTGAACTCAAATAGAGCATACTTCATTATAATAACAAATAATGAAGATCAAAGGGCAATTTAAATGACAATGAAATAGCACAGTCGGACATGCACGGTCGCTCAGCGGGAAGAATTTGTTAAAACCGCCAAAAACGGAAAAGCTGTGCGCATGAGCGTAACACGCCATCACATGTCGCTGACTCTGATTGGATACAATTGTATCACGTGATAGTAACTTTTAAGACTATACAGCTAAAACTGCTCATTTCTTGCATTAAAATTTTGTTCTGTTTCTAATAAATTTGAAAGTCAACAATCTTCGTTAATATTGTTTTTGATGTTCTTGGAACACTGACAAACAAAATATTGATAGCTGTCAGTATTAATAGTCTGGTTCTCAGACCCAAACATTTCGGATAGAAACGACGTGAGGAGGTCAGGGAACCAGACTAGCTGTATTGACAAACGGTGCGCTGCCCATGGCAACGAGGCTGATTCGACACAGACTAGTCGGATATTTTAGGGTCTGGAAACCAGACTTAAACCTTGTTCCCATGGATCACCGTGCATCGGTCTCGTGTGTGCGAATACATGAGGAACGATCGGAAGGATGTCAAATGGGGACGAGCGTGTAATTACAGGCTGCTGCTTGTGTGTGTGTGCGGACGTGTGTGTGTATATAAATTGTGTGATGATGATGCGCGGCGGGCGGCCGGCGGACACGACGACAAACAAGATGAACTGTTAAAAAGGACCAGGGGGTTGATTTCACAAAGCACTAAGAGTAAGATTCATCTCAAGTTAAGATGAGTTGTTAATGTTTGCCGTAGTGATTTGTATTGTGACATCACACTTTGCTTAGCAATTAAGATTGATACACATTTAAGATCAATCTTAACTCTTTGTGAAATCGACCCCTGACATGCCTGAAGATGGATGGTGATGGCGAACGCCGCCGTCTGAGGAGATATAAACGGTTTCTGGAAGAAGAAGCCTTTGGAATTCCTCGAACAACTATCAAGAGACGGACAGATCAATCTCAACTGGAAAATGAAACGTCTTTTGACGAAAATATGGAGCAGCGTGATCATGGTGATGTGCAGCAGCAGACACGTATCCAGAATCGTCAGGAAATTCCTGATCGTGACGACGTAGCGTTAGACATGTTAGATCCGAATGTACACGTACATCATGATGTAGTTCAAGTTCCACAGGTTCAACTTCAACAAGGCATGCCAGTCGCCCACAATTTGACTATGGTTAGTGCATTCTACCTACCTCCATGGTTTAGTGCAGGCCTATAAAATTATAACATCATGTGTTGCATAACCTAAAAAATAATTATTAAAATTGATTTGTTGTTGAACTTTTTTTTACTTTATTTTTATTTTTTTAGGCTAGCAGTAGTTGGTTGCAGTCAGTTGCAGTTTGCACTTTACTGTAGTGGTTGCTGTTTCTGAGTTTATTTTTCGAAGAAAATGTGAGGATCATAAATAAATATAAAATGAAACTTAAAAAGGTTACATTGTTTGGGCTCGAGGGCACAAGAGTCCCGACCGCACAATGAAATGTCCGCTCGTTTTCATCTTTTTTAAAGGCACCTTGAGGAGCATGTTAGAAAAAGGGAAATAAAGTCCAACATCCATTAAAAAGGTCTAAATAGACTTTCAGAAAGTGGAGGCCGGCTGGATATAGAATCTTTTCCTAATTTAGTAATTAAGTTAGGCAATGAACGTTTAGGCAACCAAGGCCTAACCAATAAATGAAAGTTTCAGATTTGTGTCTTGTCATTTTTCAATAGGCATGAGGATGACATGAGAACCTTTTTTTTATTCATTATTTTTTCTCTACTGTAGTAGTAGCTTCTCCTGTATAGATCATTCATACAATAGCTCCTTTGACTCATAAATATGCCATAGCCAACGTTGCGACAGAGGCTGTGGTGGCTGTGTGTAGCAGATACATTGAATGTGTGTAATGTGTTGCCCACCTTAAGTGATAGGCCACAAGTTGAAATCCACACTATGGGCATTTGAGCAATTGTTTGGATAAATAATTAGCTCCATATAAATGCTGTTATTATTATTATTGTTAAACTCTTTATTATCCAAATAACACATATTTTGTACATGTATGTTGCTAAAGCATGTTTCAAATTGTCATTTTGATGCATTTGTAGGATGAATATTTCCCATCGTCTGATTCTGAAGATCCCAACTTTGGTAATGACGACAACTTCGACACAGCTAATGACGACAACTTCGACACAGCGAGTGAACAAGACATGGAGGGTAGTGAACAGGTAAAACATATGTGTAAAGTTATCAGTCATGTTACAGTTTACAGTGAGTACACTTACTAATGTAATTGTGATCACAAACCCTCCTTCCAACAGTCGCAGACTGGAGGTTGAAGTTTAATCTGTTGGAAGTAATGTCCGATTTGCCCAGTATTTGACAGTTTTACAAATCCCCAAACCGTAAAATGGGTCACCAATACTTCAGAGACCGGAATCAATTCTATACTACTGTGAGTGTGAACATGACCAAGTACATATTTCTCAAAAACGATTAACAATTAACTTGCCCTATCATTGTCATACTGTTATGCCGTCAACATTAAACTTCAAAGTTATATGACAATGACATCATCGGTCTTGTTTTCACATGTGTGCATACAGGCATGTACAAGTAGTACTGTGGATACATGTACGTACATTATGCACACAGTCAAGTACCCAAAGACTCTACCTGACAGCAACAGTCATCCCTTAATGCCTGCTTTTTCTTGATTGCCCAGTGTGCAATCTATCATACTTGATACTTTCATTGCAATGAGTAGTTTATGTATGCTGACATAATGTCACTTTATTGATCTAGGAGGAAGAACCTTTCCCAGTGTCTGATTCTGATAGCGATGTGAATGCTGACCCTGTATATGAAGAGCACGAAATGGATGGCGGTGATGAGCAGGTAAAGGACCATCAACAAGCGAATTTCAACACACCCCCCGTCGCAAAAACTAAGTTTGAAATGATAACTTGTTGGTGACAGTCCTTAAAAAAAGAGAACTATGCAATTCATAAACACAGCATCCCAGAAAAATCAGCAACTTTTGATCATTATTCCAAAAGAAAACGTTAAAATCACACATGTTAAAACATGTTACGCGCATACTGTCACCTAATTTGTTACAATAGCACCGGTATTGTTGACCAATGGTCATTTGAAGGCAAATTTGGCCAAATCAAAAGTTCCACAGGCCAACAATGGTGTAAAACAAAGGCATGTGTCATTCAATCTGGTCATTGGGTACCGGAATGCCAATGTCATTACACGATTACATTTTTCTGATCCCATTACCCAAAAGTGGTACATATATGTAGCATTGTACATGTAACCACATACTTTAATGCCCCACACTAGAATACTTTATGACACTTAATACTTTGTACGCCCCCAGCCCCATGCATGGTGGAAACTAGGATATGCACAAGCTGCCATTCTTGCAATAGCTACCGCGTCATTCGTTCATGCAACAGTTGTACAGGGCGTGAATGAAATTGCTCAACCAGCTCAATTCCAAAATTAATTTCAAGTCTACCAAACCAGTGGAATCATGAACCAAACTCTTTTCATGGCCATGTCTTTCCTGCTGCACAGGGTAGAAACCTCAAATAACAATTTTTTTTTTTCAATCATGTTGCAGAAGAGACACAAACTGCATGTTGAAAATGGTGATGAATCTGTATCCTCGGAAGGGAGTGACTTGAACAAGATGGATAGTCTTCTGGCAGTACTGAGCTATGCTGTCAAACACCATATTTCTGGGGTTGCTCTACAGGATCTTATAGATCTAATTAATCTGCACTGTCCCAACAGCTTGCCAACCTCCAAGTATCTTTTTGGTAACAGTTTCACAGGATATAAAGGTGTTACAGAATTTCATTTTTACTGTTCTTGTGAAGTATATTTGGGTTCAGGTGACAGTTGTCCAGATAGGTGTCATCACTGTGGTAAAGCTTTTGATAGCAATGAAAGCTTGAAGAATGGAAATTTTTTTATGATTATGCCTCTTTCATCCCAATTGCAGCATGTTATGGAAACCGATGGACTTGGTGAAATGTTATTGAATCGAGTCCACAATAAGGATGGAGATCACATATGTGATATCCAAGATGGTTTAATGTATCAGAAGCTTGTTGATGATGGTCTTTTGTCAGACAACAGAAACTTGTCTTTATTGTGGAACACAGATGGTGTGCCAATATTTAAGTCATCTAAGTTTAGCATATGGCCTGTTCTGTGTTCAATTAACGAAATGCCTATGAAACTGCGTAGGGAAAACATTTTACTAACGGCTCTTTGGTTTGGAGACAAAAAGCCCGATATGAATATATATTTAAAACCATTTATTGATGAGTGCAACAACTTGTCATCTACAGGATTTAAGTGGAATCTGAACAACAGAACGGTAGTTTCTCGAGTATTTTGTCTTGCTTGCACTGTAGATTCAGTCGCAAGACCGATGTTGCAGAAATTTATTCAGTTTAATGGATTTTACGGCTGTTGTTTCTGTAAACATACTGGTGATTACGTAGACAGGAGCATGAAGTATCCTTATAAGCACCCTCCTCCTCCACTCCGTGAAGAAAAAGAGACAAAGCGTGCTAGTATACTTGCTGATGAAACTGGAAGAAGTATTGTTGGAGTAAAAGGAGTCAGCATTCTGTCATTTCTGACTTACTTTAACATAATCTCCAGCTTTATTCCAGATTATATGCATGCAGTTTGTTTGGGAACAGTGAGGAGGATGGTTGCAATGTGGCTAAATCCATCAAATAGTTCAAACGAATGGTATCTTGGAAAACATAGCGCAAAAATATGCGCAAGGCTAAAGTTCATACAAGCTACAAAAGAAATAACAAGACTGCCAAGATCCTTATCTGAATTAAAATTTTGGAAGGCTAATGAATGGCGGTCCTTTTTGTTGTATTCTCCACCGATACTTCAGGACATTTTACCTGCCAAATATCTTGCACATTGGTCGATGCTTGCATGTGCAATTTTTCATTTAAATACATGCAAAATATCAAAACAAACTCTCCAATGGTGTAATTTTCTTCTCAATAAATTTGTTCTTTATATGGAACCGTTGTATGGCGCAGGACAAGCAACATTTAATGTTCACTTATTGCTTCACTTGTCAGACAGTGTCAAGAATTTTGGACCATTGTGGGGTACATCTTGTTTTATGTTTGAAGATTTTAACGGATGCATGAAAACAATGTTTTCAGGAACAAGATATGTGCCTCAACAGATTTTTCAGTCCATTTGTAGGTTTCAAGACATAAAGAGGAATGTGTCATTAATTTCATCTGAACAAACTGCATGTTACGTTTCAAGACTTCTTGGTGGCCCTCGTTTCATAAAAAATGTCCTAAAAATTGTGAGGGGTGCATCAACAGTAGTATGCCTTGGACAGCCTAAACTTTTCTCTGTGACCCATTGTTTTAGATATGCTATTGAAAGTTTGCTTGAGCAGCATTTGATAACTGGTAATGTGAATTGCTATGATAGATTTATATTGCAAAATACACTGCTTACGTCAAGAAATTACTCAAGTAAATTTAGGCGTAATAATTCTATTATAGATGTCGGAGGGATGCTAGCAGAGATTGTTGGTCTTATTTCATTCAAAAACCATGTATGTGAAGCTGGTAGTAACTGTAATTGTCTAAAACATGTCATGTTGTTAGTTCAAGAGTTGGAAATTGAACAGACTTTAAGAAATGAATTTAATGATGAACTTGGATGCTGTGTTGATTTTATTCGTGCTATTTCTAGAGGTACTTATGTTGCATTACATAGTGATGTGAAATTTAGAAAGGCAATGCTGCTAAAGGTTGAAGATACTGAATACGTTATCAACCTCCCGAATACATTCGAAGGTGATTAAATTTACAGTTCGGTAGAATGCAGCAGTTTGTGTCATGCTTCTGACGGCAGTTATGACTGTAAGATTATTCTGGTATTGAATTGCAAATTGAAGGACACTATGAAATACTTGAAACATGACATTTCTATAAATTATTGTTAGTACAAAATATATTTGATTAAATGTCAAGATGTGTTATAGAATTATTTAAATGGTTTTGAACTTAGAAATAAATGATGAAACAATGTAAATTGTCGTTTAATGTGTGCTGCTTTTAATAATACAGGGGGGAAAAGTTTTCTTGTACCAATATTAAACATTTCTGTACCATGGTATGTTTTGGAATAACCATGGTATAACCATGGTACAGCCCTGGAAGTACCATGAAAATGCATCAGTGCGATCAGATACCATCGATTTATCATCATAACTATGGTAAAACCATGGTACAACCAGAAAAATGCATCAGTGCGATCAGATACCATTGATTTATTATCATAACTATAGTAAAACCATGGTACAACCATGGTACAGCCCTGGAAGTACCATGAAAATGCATCCGTGTAATCAGATACCATCGATTTATCATCATAACTATAGTAAAACCATGGTACAACCATGGTACAGCCCTGGAAGTACCATGAAAATGCATCCGTGTGATCAGATACCATCGATATATCATCATAACTATAGTAAAACCATGGTACAACCATGGTACATCCAGAAAATGCATCGATTTACCATCATAACCATTGTAAAACCATGGTATAACCATAAGAATACCACCATTAAAAACAATACTATGGTTTTACCATGGTATCCATAGTAATACCATGGTTTTACCATGGTATAACCATAAGAGTACCACCATTAAAAACAC
Organism: Marthasterias glacialis; assembly: GCA_911728455.2. Classification (NCBI taxonomy): domain Eukaryota; kingdom Metazoa; phylum Echinodermata; class Asteroidea; order Forcipulatida; family Asteriidae; genus Marthasterias; species Marthasterias glacialis. The sequence continues at coordinate 16,235,702 of OU452220.1, read as the reverse complement.
TACTATGGTTTTACCATGGTATCCATGGTAATACCATGGTTGTACCATGGTTACCATGGTAAAACCATGGTACTTTTTTATAAGGGAAGAGACGCTGCCCAAAATATCCAGTGGAAACAAGATACACAAGGATTTACTCCACTTCAGTTCCAGCCAAATGAACAACCTGGCCCCAAGAATATTCCTGCTAGTATAAATGTAGACAGTACCCCACTGGAATATTTTGATTTATTCTGGGATAATGACTTATGGCAGTTACTGGTAACTGAAACAAACCGCAATGCAGCACGTGTGAAGGCTGCTAAGCCAAGTAACTACTGTGCAAAGAACTTTGTTGATGTAACTGTTGCTGAGATTAGAGCATTTTTCGGCTGCAGAGTGACTATGGAAATGCTAATTCACAAAGATCGTTACGAACAATACTGGCGAAACCATGATAACCTGCTGACGGAAACGCCGGGGTTCGCTAAGGTTATTTCGCGGGACCGCTTTCTCGCAATTTGGTCATTGCTTCACTGCGTGAATGAAGATGACCCCGATCTCGATAAAACCGACAAGATATACAAGTCAAGGCCTGTATTCACGTGTCTACTTGAAAAGTTCAAGCGATATTATGTACCCGACTGTGAGCTATCCTTGGATGAGGGAATGATCCCTACAAAAAATATGCTTTCATTCAAGCAGTACATCAAGTCAAAGCCGATCAAATGGGGCATCAAAACATTTCTTTTGTGTGAAAGTAAGACGGGCTATATCACAAATGCAGAAATCTACACTGGCAAGGTAGATGATGGTAATCAGATCGCTGATATCGGTGTCACTGGTAACTTAGTTGTTAGGTTGACAGACACAGACAGCATCAGGGGTCAGAATTACACATTGTATACTGACAGGTTTTACACCACTGTAACGCTTGCAGAATTACTGCTGACTCGAGGAATACGAATATGCGGCACGGCAATGACAAACCGAATATCTTTTCCAAAGGCTCTGAAGCAACGCGGTTTTGATGTCAGCAAAGGGGAACATGTAATGTTGTTCAACGGTAAAGTTGCAGCTATTGTATGGTGTGACAAGAGGCCAGTGTTTTTCGTCACATCAATCTATGTGGATTCTCCAGTCACAACAGTACAAAGGTATGATGCCGCCCAAAAGAAAAGGGTTCCAATCAACTGCCCCGAAGCTGTGAAGTCGTACAACACGCACATGGGGGGCACTGACTTGAACGACCAAATGACAAGGCTCCAAAAGTGCCGCCGCCATTATAAATGGCCAAGACGACTACTCATGAAATTCTTCATGTGGGCAGCATACAACAGCTATATTCAGATGGACTATCAGAAGCCACACAGTGCACCTGGAAGGAGAGTTTACACTTTCCACTTCTTCTTAGAGAAGCTATGTTTGGAACTGGTCGGTGATGTACGTAACAACTCGCAGAGAGGTCGCCGCCATTCTACAGCTGATCTAGAGAGTCGATTATTGAATTATGGAGTTCACGAGGTGCAAAGGGGACCCCACAACTCAAGGAACCATCGCTGCGTGGTGTGCCTAGAAAAACATAGGAGGGCAAGTCTCGCCAATCCTGATGCTTTGGACAGAGACTTGCCCACAAAGCATCGAACAGTGCATTGGTGTGTCCAATGCAAAGCGTACTTGTGCATTGGACGGGAAGGGTCCAACTGTTGGCACAACTGGCATACCAAAGTGAGGTACTGGCTATAGGGTAAGTGAGCAAATAACAAGTACAAAAAAAAAAAATGAAGAAAAAAAAAATGAAAAAAAAAAAATGAAAAAAAAAAAAAAAAAAACCTTTCCTGTTTTCATGATTACATGAACCAAACAATATTTTGTTTTATATTGATTTATTTACTATATTGACGTAAACATGTTAGACAACCTTTATTCAATCAAACAAACATGTGTCCACACATAAAATAAAGTAATAGGAGTGAGGTAAAGTTGAAGTCTCAAAATACTGCTAAAATATGCTAATATGTGCAAACAATGCAGGGTGAGCAGGTCAATGCACATAAACAATGCAGGGTTCAAAGGGTTAATCCTATTTCAAAGTAAACCTTGATTATGACAGTTCTCTCAGCTGCATCCATTGGAGGCCACAGCATTCAGGAGGATACCAAACCAGGAGTATGCTCTGAAGTGGGAAAAGAAAAGTCAGCTTTTATTTTTAAAATCCAACTTTGCATTTTGTAGCATTTTCATAAATACATGACCTTTTACACTAGGTTTTGTTTTTTGAATGTACCTTTTCTTTAATTTAATGGTCATGTGCATGGCTATCTAGAAGCATAGTTTACTAATGAGCTTCACTACTTGTCTACTCAAACTAACTAAGAGTTAAGGCACTCTGACTTTTATATTAATATTGTGTGGCAACTGTGAGAACAGTACTTGTCTAGTTTAGTGTGTGTGGTTTACTGCAAGTACAAAGAGTAAATGGACACTTAAATTTTAAATTCTTCACCTTAACTGAAAGCGAAACGAAAGTGACTCATTTGTATGTCTGAACTAAGCGTATGCATGGGTCTTTCTATCGCATGTTGTAATTAGGACTTGTAATAAGTAAACAATCCTTCTTTATTGAAGCTTTAGCGAAATACTATTAGCATGCTATTAGATACCACTTGTGTTGTAACTGCAAATTTTATGCAAAAGGATTATCCTTAACTTCACATAAATTAAATACAAATAGCTCACCATGTGAGTTGGATCTGAAACTGGTTGGGACTTGGAAACTAGTGTAATTTGATGTTAAACAAGATACATTTGTAGTTAGTAAGTTGTATGGAGGTAGAAATAGATTTACAACATGTACATGCAGTTAATTGTATTTGTACCTGATCATTAAGAATTCGACCTCTGACCCTAAACTTGTCTGTCCCTAGAGGGCGCTATATCAAACAACTTGGTGTTAGCCTTATCAATAGTAAAACCATACGATACTATAAAATAAAACAATTGCAACTAACAATAATATATAAATCAATGCACAACAAATCTGTTTTCCTACACAGTTTATGCAATGATTTCATTTTCAACATGTTTTCCACCCAAATAATGAAATAACAAATTACTAAGAAGAGCTGTGTCAAGCAGCTGTTGTCTAGCTATGGACATTGACAACCCGAACCTTTATTTTTTTAGAAAGGTACGTAGTTTAGAAGCTCAATTGAATCACTGGTTTCAGTTATTCCCAAAGACCTAAAGTCCTATGGGCACAAACTAAAAACCATCTCTTGGATGACAGACTTTGTTGACAAGTCTTACCTGGTGTATGCTAGTGGATCTGACTGGAGACGTGGTTGACTTGAGACGTGCCTGCGTCGTACCCTGAAGAAGCGTTGTCAACAGTGGCACCCTCTATATGCTGCAGGCATGTGGTGGGCGCTCGCGGGTTTGTTAATGTTTTCGTTCGAACGAAGATTATTTTCGTTCGAACGAAGATTATTTTCGTTCGAACGAAGATTATTTTCGTTCGAACGCAGATTTTTTTTCGTTCGAACGCAGATTTTTTTTGTTCGAACGAAGATTATTTTCGTTCGAACGCAGATTTTTCTCAATTTTTTTTTCTCACCTATGTCCCTTTAAAAGCTCCGTAGTTTTATAATTATTTCAAAAAACGTCTAAAGGTTATCTTTAGACGTTATAAATGGAGTGTACGTTTAGAGTCAAAGATGGTTTCGAGTTTAAATGCATTATTAATAGTATGTCTTTATCATTTAATAAACTTATTTACATCTTTGAGCGTCATTATTTCTAATCAAGAAGAAGATGTTACGATTAAATGTACCCCTCGAGGGAGTCTTTGGAGCTGCTCGACGTGAGGGTCGAGGGGTTATTTCAAGTAAATGTAAAGCACCTTCAATTATTAATTAAAAACATCTTACGCAAACGAGCCTTACTCGTAATAATTTCGAGGACTAACTTAACGATAAAGATAACCACGTCCAACGTCGTCGAAGAGGGATCTATTCCGGTTTACCGAAATTCGTCCCAGGTCCACTCGATCCCTCACAGCCTCGTCGAGCCACGTATCGTGTCCTCGAGCGAGTTGGGGTTTATGAAGAGATTTATAAACTGGTCATCTGGCGTGTGGCTGGATGTTTTACCTTTAAAAATGACGTCGGATGCGTGGGATGTATACCGTATTGGCGGCCGGGACCGGTACGCGCGTTTAATAAATTAAAACAACTATCGAAGGGGCTTCAATTTTATATCAAGGAAGGATCTTTAAAAATAAAGGTTGAGAATGAGTTGGGTACTATTTTTTTTTCTACGACGTAACACCTAAAGACGAGAGCCGGAGTGCTGCGGGAGCGGCGAGACTATAGAGCAGGAGGGGTTGTCTTTTTGTATTGAGTGTTGGCGACGCGAGGAATGCGTCGATAGGGCGCCTTTATCACAAGTAAAATGGACCAGCTACGTGCCTCCGCACATGTACGAGCGTAGGGATCATTTTGCGCACGCCCTTAGATTGTTCCAGGGGCTTCAGCGTATAGACGAAGACGAACTTGAATGCGTATTGGAAAAACTTAAGGCCAATGGGTTAACATTGCCACTATATCCGAGGTGAGGGCGTTTCTTCACGATCGGCGTATAGTAAAATATTATAGAAACGTAAACTTGATTCATTCTAGGTTGACCCTCGAGCCCCTCCCCCGGGTGCCCGACCCAACCGCGATTTGTAGGGCCTTTGAGAAACTCAACAAGATGTTGCGAGGAATCAGGGATCCCTCCCGGAAAAATTCTTTCGATCGATTATACAATATTTATACACTTACGGCTACACGGCATACCTTGCGACGCGACGGGCTTTACTCCTTTGAAACAACGCGCCAGAGAAACTCACCAACGCGTAATGTACGAGGCGTTTAAATTATTGGGTTGGCCTTGGGTGGGGGTGGTCAGGACAATGCAACTATACTCGGGTAGGTCTACGCGACACCCTGTCGATAGATTGGGGTCGCATCGGATCTCGCATGTCTGAGTGAATCTAAACTCATAAGTTTTTCTAACCACTTTTTGTTTTCTATTTCGAGCAATTTTTTTACATCCACGTCTACCTTTTTTGGAGGCTTAGTGTTTTTAATATCGTTTCATAATTCGTAAAACTTTTCCAATTCTGATTTTATCAATACAAATTCTTGTTGGGAAATGACGTTATCTTCTATTGCTCTACTTACGCACTCGCTGATGGTATTTAATTTAGCTTCGCACATAACTTGAATCTCGTGTTTTTTCAGTTTAGGTTCGATCTTCTTGTTAACGAACACCAGACCGAGCCGGAGACTGAAGCAGCCTATGCCAAGGCCCCCCAGGGCTAAACCAATGGGAGCCGTAATGACGCCGGCGATCGCTGCTATGCCTCAGAGGCTAGGCCAATCGCGTCTACGGTTATGATTCCACCTTCTAACGCGTTACACACTTTTTTATACTTTTTAAAACTTTCTTTTTTTTATGTTCATTTTCTAATTCTCGTTTAGTTCTACTTACTTCTTCTAACCTAAAGCTCTGTCTGCTATCTTGGATCACCGTGGGTAACTTCGGGTATATCCCATCCGTCATATTTTATAAATCGATATGATTATTTTTTCATTAGTTTAGGCGTTCCGATGGCGATCTTGTAACACACACCACCCATGAGGCTGCCTAGGATGGACCCTTTTAAAATCAACGATACGTCTACATTACGGAAACAAAATTCAAAACCTAAATGCATTGGGACATTACCGAGGGTAAACTCAGGGGACAGCGCAATTAGGTCTGGACTGAGCACGAACCAAATGACGGGCACAACGTTTTTTTGCGTAGCCAGAGAGTACGTGGCCACACCCCCTCGTATGCAGCAGGCGTACATCGTAATGAATCTTGGATTTAAGGTAAACTTAAAACAAGGTTGGTTTTTTGACTGATTCCATTCGATGAGGACGGGCAGTTCTCCGTGGATCAGACCTATAATGGTATCGTTTCGAAGGTCCGCGGGGTTGATGAAACCTCTACTTTTCGGTCCAGGTTCGTTGGCTCTATGTCTCTCAACCAGTGGGGATACTAGCGGACCGAAGATACTCATATTTATTTAATGTTCAATATAATTAATGTCGTAATAATAACATTTCGGTTCTTCCTCGAGCAGCCCGTAAAACTTTTACTTGAGTTCGTATCCCCTCCCGTCGTGGTTGGGATCTATGCTATTGAATGAAGTGAGGTCCAAGATCAAAGGGTTGGTTGTCCCATTTTGTTATAATGTGAAACGGTTTCTTTTGCGATATTCTGTTGTATACTCTATAGGTTATATCTATATCTACTACGGTGATATCGTATAATCTGAGTTCAAATTGGTCATCAACAAAACCCAAACGGGTCCCGTTTAGAAAAGTTATTCTGCTTAATTCACCCCAAAGATTGGATGGTCTCATCAGGCCTGGGTATAGACCTGAATGTTCATCGACAAAGGCGGCGCACCCGGCCCAATATTTCTTTCCCTGTTTTTGTTGCTCCTTTTCAACCTCACCTAGTTTTTGTTGAACCAACGCGAGGGTTAATTTTAAATCTTCTACCTGTCCACATTGTGCGGCTTCGCCGGATTCGATTTCATTTTTTTTCCCAGGACTGAGAATACTCATATTTATTTAATGTTTGATATAATTAATGTCAGTATAATATTTCGGTTCAACTTCAAGCACTTCGTAAAACTTTAACTCGAGTTTGTATCCTCTCCCATCGGCAAAGTCTACCCAAACCCACGATTCAACAAATGCGTCGGTGTTGGGATCTATGCTATTAAATAAATTGAGGGGTATAAGGGCATCATAGGCGAGTGTCATTTTATGTTCATTCGTTTCAACACCATTTCCTTCATAATACGTAATGGTTTCATTTTGTGATATTCTGGTCTATACTCTGTGGTTTGTATTTAAGGCAATATTGGGTGTATCGAGTCTAAATTGACCAATAATAAAACTTAAATGGTCATCGAATAGAAAATCTATTCTGCTTAATTCAATCCAGAGCTCGGTTGGGTACCCATTGTCAATGATGGCGCACCCACCCTGATATTTCTTTCCACATCTTTGAGCGTCATTATTTCTAATCAAGAAGAAGATGTTACGATTAAATGTACCCCTCGAGGGAGTCTTTGGAGCTGCTCGACGTGAGGGTCGAGGGGTTATTTCAAGTAAATGTAAAGCACCTTCAATTATTAATTAAAAACATCTTACGCAAACGAGCCTTACTCGTAATAATTTCGAGGACTAACTTAACGATAAAGATAACCACGTCCAACGTCGTCGAAGAGGGATCTATTCCGGTTTACCGAAATTCGTCCCAGGTCCACTCGATCCCTCACAGCCTCGTCGAGCCACGTATCGTGTCCTCGAGCGAGTTGGGGTTTATGAAGAGATTTATAAACTGGTCATCTGGCGTGTGGCTGGATGTTTTACCTTTAAAAATGACGTCGGATGCGTGGGATGTATACCGTATTGGCGGCCGGGACCGGTACGCGCGTTTAATAAATTAAAACAACTATCGAAGGGGCTTCAATTTTATATCAAGGAAGGATCTTTAAAAATAAAGGTTGAGAATGAGTTGGGTACTATTTTTTTTTCTACGACGTAACACCTAAAGACGAGAGCCGGAGTGCTGCGGGAGCGGCGAGACTATAGAGCAGGAGGGGTTGTCTTTTTGTATTGAGTGTTGGCGACGCGAGGAATGCGTCGATAGGGCGCCTTTATCACAAGTAAAATGGACCAGCTACGTGCCTCCGCACATGTACGAGCGTAGGGATCATTTTGCGCACGCCCTTAGATTGTTCCAGGGGCTTCAGCGTATAGACGAAGACGAACTTGAATGCGTATTGGAAAAACTTAAGGCCAATGGGTTAACATTGCCACTATATCCGAGGTGAGGGCGTTTCTTCACGATCGGCGTATAGTAAAATATTATAGAAACGTAAACTTGATTCATTCTAGGTTGACCCTCGAGCCCCTCCCCCGGGTGCCCGACCCAACCGCGATTTGTAGGGCCTTTGAGAAACTCAACAAGATGTTGCGAGGAATCAGGGATCCCTCCCGGAAAAATTCTTTCGATCGATTATACAATATTTATACACTTACGGCTACACGGCATACCTTGCGACGCGACGGGCTTTACTCCTTTGAAACAACGCGCCAGAGAAACTCACCAACGCGTAATGTACGAGGCGTTTAAATTATTGGGTTGGCCTTGGGTGGGGGTGGTCAGGACAATGCAACTATACTCGGGTAGGTCTACGCGACACCCTGTCGATAGATTGGGGTCGCATCGGATCTCGCATGTCTGAGTGAATCTAAACTCATAAGTTTTTCTAACCACTTTTTGTTTTCTATTTCGAGCAATTTTTTTACATCCACGTCTACCTTTTTTGGAGGCTTAGTGTTTTTAATATCGTTTCATAATTCGTAAAACTTTTCCAATTCTGATTTTATCAATACAAATTCTTGTTGGGAAATGACGTTATCTTCTATTGCTCTACTTACGCACTCGCTGATGGTATTTAATTTAGCTTCGCACATAACTTGAATCTCGTGTTTTTTCAGTTTAGGTTCGATCTTCTTGTTAACGAACACCAGACCGAGCCGGAGACTGAAGCAGCCTATGCCAAGGCCCCCCAGGGCTAAACCAATGGGAGCCGTAATGACGCCGGCGATCGCTGCTATGCCTCAGAGGCTAGGCCAATCGCGTCTACGGTTATGATTCCACCTTCTAACGCGTTACACACTTTTTTATACTTTTTAAAACTTTCTTTTTTTTATGTTCATTTTCTAATTCTCGTTTAGTTCTACTTACTTCTTCTAACCTAAAGCTCTGTCTGCTATCTTGGATCACCGTGGGTAACTTCGGGTATATCCCATCCGTCATATTTTATAAATCGATATGATTATTTTTTCATTAGTTTAGGCGTTCCGATGGCGATCTTGTAACACACACCACCCATGAGGCTGCCTAGGATGGACCCTTTTAAAATCAACGATACGTCTACATTACGGAAACAAAATTCAAAACCTAAATGCATTGGGACATTACCGAGGGTAAACTCAGGGGACAGCGCAATTAGGTCTGGACTGAGCACGAACCAAATGACGGGCACAACGTTTTTTTGCGTAGCCAGAGAGTACGTGGCCACACCCCCTCGTATGCAGCAGGCGTACATCGTAATGAATCTTGGATTTAAGGTAAACTTAAAACAAGGTTGGTTTTTTGACTGATTCCATTCGATGAGGACGGGCAGTTCTCCGTGGATCAGACCTATAATGGTATCGTTTCGAAGGTCCGCGGGGTTGATGAAACCTCTACTTTTCGGTCCAGGTTCGTTGGCTCTATGTCTCTCAACCAGTGGGGATACTAGCGGACCGAAGATACTCATATTTATTTAATGTTCAATATAATTAATGTCGTAATAATAACATTTCGGTTCTTCCTCGAGCAGCCCGTAAAACTTTTACTTGAGTTCGTATCCCCTCCCGTCGTGGTTGGGATCTATGCTATTGAATGAAGTGAGGTCCAAGATCAAAGGGTTGGTTGTCCCATTTTGTTATAATGTGAAACGGTTTCTTTTGCGATATTCTGTTGTATACTCTATAGGTTATATCTATATCTACTACGGTGATATCGTATAATCTGAGTTCAAATTGGTCATCAACAAAACCCAAACGGGTCCCGTTTAGAAAAGTTATTCTGCTTAATTCACCCCAAAGATTGGATGGTCTCATCAGGCCTGGGTATAGACCTGAATGTTCATCGACAAAGGCGGCGCACCCGGCCCAATATTTCTTTCCCTGTTTTTGTTGCTCCTTTTCAACCTCACCTAGTTTTTGTTGAACCAACGCGAGGGTTAATTTTAAATCTTCTACCTGTCCACATTGTGCGGCTTCGCCGGATTCGATTTCATTTTTTTTCCCAGGACTGAGAATACTCATATTTATTTAATGTTTGATATAATTAATGTCAGTATAATATTTCGGTTCAACTTCAAGCACTTCGTAAAACTTTAACTCGAGTTTGTATCCTCTCCCATCGGCAAAGTCTACCCAAACCCACGATTCAACAAATGCGTCGGTGTTGGGATCTATGCTATTAAATAAATTGAGGGGTATAAGGGCATCATAGGCGAGTGTCATTTTATGTTCATTCGTTTCAACACCATTTCCTTCATAATACGTAATGGTTTCATTTTGTGATATTCTGGTCTATACTCTGTGGTTTGTATTTAAGGCAATATTGGGTGTATCGAGTCTAAATTGACCAATAATAAAACTTAAATGGTCATCGAATAGAAAATCTATTCTGCTTAATTCAATCCAGAGCTCGGTTGGGTACCCATTGTCAATGATGGCGCACCCACCCTGATATTTCTTTCCACGTTTTTGTTGCTCCTTCAACCTCGTTGAGTTTTTTGTTGAACCGACGTGAGAGTTAGTTCTAGGGCTTCTACCTGTCTGCTCTGAGCGACTTCTTTGGATTCGGTTTCGTTCTTTTTTCCAGGGCCGAAGATGCTCATATTTACTTTATGACGAGATTTAATATTATGGGTGATGTTTTATTTTTAACTTCTCCTCCCACCAAGTTTCTTAAGGGAAATTTTAATTGCGAAATGACATCCGTGACGAGCTTCTTTTCTGCCGGCGATCGTATTGATCCGGTGCTTTTGAGGATTGTGCTGCTTTTGGCCGGTTCTTTTTTTCTCATAGATAATGTCTCATTTCGCTTGAGTTGCTCGCAATGCAGGTATAGACATTTGAGGGGCTGCATGTCTATCCTCCCTTCATTAACACCGAACGGAATCCACTCTGTGGTTGGGAATAACTGCCTCTGTCTCTAACTTTTATCTTAAGATTACGGTTGTCAAAAGATGGTCAGATTGTCAAAAGATTTTCAGCACTTTTTCTCTATTTAAAAACTTGAATCATTAGAGTTCACCCACCATGATGGTGATGTTCCAGAGAGGAATGTCAAAATTTTAGTGGAAAAGGTTAACGGAGAAAAGACTGTCATGTTTGTCAACTCGGAGGATAAATTGTGTGAGGTAAGTTATAATTATGAGATGTACCGTAACTCACTTCACTAGCTGCAGGCCTAGTAGTTTAGTACATTAAAGCTGAAACCATGGCTGGACCTAGCCCACGTAGGACGTCAGTCTCTGTTGTACCACCACTGACGTCCTGGGTATAAAGCTTTTTTTCCAGCGCGACTAAAATTACGAGTTGATTTCCCCTATTTTTACCTGATTTTGGAAGTTGAAAATTCGTCCATGTATTCCTGATGTTCTAAGCTACTCCTTGAATATCTTTGAAATGCATGGTTTAACAAATGGTGAAAATCATATGTAAAATAAAACGCCGTGTACAAATCGTCCGCGACATGTTGTACCCGCTGAATGAGGTATATTCAATGCGCATGCTCAAACTGCATAGCATTAGTAACAAGTAGATTTACACGAAGGCGCATTATGGTATGTGGGCGCGGCATTACATTGCAGATGCATATAATGTATATGTTGTGCACGGTCGGTCGATCAGCGCGATCGACCGATCATGCTGCGCTATTAATCGATCTACTGTTCGCACACATATCGATCGATCGTGCAATGAATATGTTTGCGCAATCGACCAGTAGCGCAGCGCAATCGGTCAATTGCGCAGATCTACAGAATCGTCACACCGTAGACCGTGCCCTCTCCCGGCGTTGCTATGTACTGCCGCACATGCACATTATAATAATAATAATAATTCGGTAGGCTAATCATCCTTACTCGCAGCTGAGAAGCTGAATTGCGAAGGACGCGGCTACACGTGTTCGAGCTGCAGGCATTCAAGGGCGCCCTTGGCAGCCAGCCACATCAACCCATATATGACCACGGAGCACAGCCTGAGATCGAAAGTGTTTGGTTTTTCGGGAGGGAGGAAAACCGGATGGTCTGGAGAAAAACCCTCGTGGCACAGGAGAGAACCAACGCACAACTCTACTCACATATGGCCTTAGCCGGGAATCGAACCAGGGACACATTGGTGAGAGGCGAGCGCTTTACGCACAAGCCACCCTTGCCACCCCACATTAGGCGTATCACTCGGAGACTACCTAAACGGGCCGCATCGATTTCTGATTTTGCTCTGATTTTCAGTTTATTTTTGTCAATAATGTGTGCTCAATGCATCTTAAAGACTTTTGAACCCGCCAGTCTGCAAATATAGGACCCATAGAACACTAGCTTGAAGTTTCAGCTCATTTAATCAGGTAAAACAATGAAATAAGTTAGTTATAAATTGTTTCGCTATGTAGTGAGACCTTTATACCCAGGACGTTAGTGTAGTACAACGGAGACCAACGTCCTACCTGGGCTAGGCTGGAACCTGCCGTGTGTTTTGTTTGTGGGAAGGATGAGAGACCTTCCAGCCGTCTGTGCACATGGGATCATGTAGCTTTATGATGGGATCAACGTAAAGTCAAATGTTGCATGCAGTAGGCAGCAACAGCCGCAATACAACAAAAGTCGAGGACAGCCCTACTATGGCTATGCACGGTCAGTAAATACAGTTTTATCTTGTGCTACGCAAGTGAGAACCTGCGAACAATATTATTGTCTCCCTTGTTCACCAGGTATATAAAGCCTAGAACAAGATAGGCCTATGTGTCAAATTTAGTGAGGACAGCCCCTTCTTAAATGGACGTACTAGAAAGATGTACATGATGTATTGAGGCTCAGTAGCGCAAATATGCAAGCAGAGCTACACCATGCTACTTATTTCGTAAGTGGGTGTTGACAGGGCTCCACAAACTTAGGGAATTATACAAGGGAATTATAACCAAGGAAAATACAAGGCTTGTTGTTCAACACATGTATATCAGGGACAATGGATTATCCTCCCAGGCCAACCTACCCCACCCTCTATAAAAAAAACGTGAGCCCATTCACCTGAATTGTTTAGCTTTGTTTCAATAGGTACTTCTGGAGTTCTCAGTTGATGTTTACTTAAACATAGCTAAACAAATAATTACAAACCTGCATTAAGCAATCATGACAAAGGAGGGTTATAAATGTAGTGACCCCCTTCCCTTATGAAAGAGGTGGGGTTCGGTCCCTCCTTAGAAAAGACAAGATGTTCGAGACCAAGTACTAGTTGACTGTTGACTCTTTATTTCAATTGAAACTTGACAACCTCAAATAAACCCTGCATCAATGATAACAATACATACACAGGCATGAATCCTACAAGCATTGAAGTTACATCATGTCTTATAAGTGTATAAAAGTATAAATGCCACTTGATCTTTAAATAATAGAAAATTAATCGGATCTTACCCCGACACACCAGTTAAATGACACTGCATGTACAAGTATGCAGGAATAGATGTCACAGAGGCAGACTTCAGCTAAACAACAAAATGTAATACATTGTCTTACATTTAATACATGTATGCTACTACACTTTTTAAATATAAAGGATGTACATATCAGTTTAAATATCGAATATTGTTAACCCACTCTATCCTGGTCTCAATAGCTAATGCAACGGGATAAAGAAACTACAGTGTATAATAATGGCGACAGGCCCTGTGTGTATTTCACACACAGACCGCAACCGTACACAACGTGTATGCATACAGCCACCAACATTAGTACAATATGTATGTTGTACAAAACCTACGTGCAACTGCCATTGTCTTCAAAGTTAACACTTTGAGACGTTCACAATGATTGTTAAACTTAATCAAACAACAAAAATTAGACAACGAAACTCACCAAATGGGTTCTTAAACGTTTCCTCAAACTCTAGTTGACACTCCACAGTATTAAGAATGAAAAATAAAATACAGTTTGATAACATTTAATTGGTGAATCTACAGGTAGCGACATCTTATCCAACCAAACTTGTATAAAGACGACAACCACATTTCTCATCGCGGCTTCACCTATACGTTTTCAGACCCCATCACCCCCGTGCGTAGTTCATACGCCGATCAAAAATGAATAAAAAGGGAAAATAAACATACGAGCAACTAAATACATTAACCTTAAAACTCCAATGGAACCTTTGTTTTAAAGCATTATAATTGAATGGAGAAAGATAAACTATGAGATCAAGAAATGATCTAATGCACTATTTAAGTGTTCAGCGTAGTGATTATAACCGCGGCGGTGATAGATCCCACTACCAGTACGTTAAAGGCGCAAACGATCTTAAAGGTGAAATATTTACTTGGGGAAAACCCAACTCACTACATAAACTTGCATCCAACAGATTCAACACATGTTTAATTGGATCCCCCTATCCAATCACTTTGTTGGTGGGCATAATTATGATAAGATGCTTAAAATGTGTAGAGTAAACAAACACACCCTGCGAACAAAAAACAAACAAAATAGCCTACATCTATGATCTATGGACAAAATGAAACAAGTAGGTCTATAGCTGTGAGGGTTAACTATAAGAAACTAAAAGAAAATTAACATTTGATTTAACCTATAAATGACAATGTGTTTAACGCACAAAGGAAATTACTCTCAATCAAAAATACTGTCAATATCGAAGCCAGTTATAGAAAAGTAGTGCGAAACATCGCACTGGGCTGATTGGGAACACCTAAACCTAATTCATGTTGCCCTTTTCTCAATTTCTTTTTTTCTTTTTTTGTAACAATAGGCCTTAAACCTTGACGAAAGGCACCACCTCTTAAACTTTGACAAAGACTTCCATGAATTTGTGACCTATAGTGGTACCTGTGTTTCCCACCCGGATAAATTTAAAGATGGTAAGATTTTGCTTCATCGAGAGGTATGAGCTACATTAGAGCAAAATGGTCAGTGTTTTGTAAAATCTCTGAAACCCATGATCCCCCATTACTTTTGGGGGGATATTGTCAGTAAAACGATGACACTTAATCTTAATTTTGCTCTAATATTCTGTCATACATAAATACGAAAACCATTTCTACCGTGTGCAACATAAATGACTTCACTATCATTCTGTTGAGCCACATGCATTTTATTGCCATTTTATAAAGCCTTTTCACTTCATTGTTTCATGAAAATTGGCACTATTTTGTTGAAACAAAAATGTGTGTGATACCTGTGTGTAACTTGTTTAAGCCCTGATAAGAACCTTTTAAGTTGATTGGTTTGGGAATTCTTTGCACAAAATATTTTTTTAATCAACTTTTTCAAAAGGTGCAATAAAAGTAAGGTCTGTGGCATCTAAATAAATTTGCAACTATTTGGTGAAACTGTGCTATGTGAATAATTTCCACAGTAGAAACCCGTCCCCCACCTCAACTTCATCCATCACAGGAACTGCTGATGACAATGGATCAACATCTGTCAGTGCATTAGGTGAGCAGTAGGCCTACCCCTAGTTTAATGTATTCCTATCTTTGTTTCTTACCTTGAGAGAAAATAAATGTGGGGCTTTTATCTGTCCAATAGTTTAAAAACTTGCTTCAAGAACAGTGAAATAGTTGTAATCCTCAAGCTCTATATTTTTGTGTAAAGGTTTATGTACAAGGCAATGTAAGACAAAAAAGGGTTGAAAAATGGTTTCTTTCATTTCCATTTACACGGTTGCTCTATTCTATGTCATTTTTTGTTTAGAAACAGTTTCAGGCAAGAGGTCACTTCAGCATAAGCTAAACAACCTCTTTGAGAAGAGCAAGGTAAATCATATACTGTTATTGTTATATTCAAGGTAATAATAGTATGTAACATCTTCTTTTGCTGTAACTGGCATGAATAGACATATTTTGGGGTTAGTATTTGATATAAATATAACAGTAAGGTTTAAATGTGTGAAGTTTTGAGTTTATAGATGATGAGGAAACCAGGAAAAGAAAAGGTTGTTCTTGTTGAGTTGTCCCCTTGTTGTAGTTAAGATGAAAAAAGAGTAGTTTACAAACATTTGTAACAGCCGGGTCACTGACCCAGACTAACATGACTCAGTAGGTTGCTCTGTGTGTGTGTGTGATGGGGGGGGGATGTCCTCAATTGTCCTTGCATTTTATTGAATTTTTACGTCATAAAGATTTAGAAATTTTATTTTGTTGGTAGGTTTGTTTGTAAATATACGTTTACTGTTTGTGCTAAAGTACAAGATGACACTGTTTTTGTGTTCACCATCTGCACATCACACTCTTTTGGAAGTAATGATTATGTTCTTCATTTTACAAAATGTTGTGACAGATGCAGAGGCATAAAAACGGACCCAAAATGTATATGACCATTATTCAAGTGGAGAAATCATGCAGTGGTATTGTCTGAGGTCAGATTTTATTACTGAGATGTTTTTGTTGAAAATTCTGGTAATTATCAAATCACATGCTATTTATCCATATACAGAAGAAAAATGCTTCTGCAGCTCTGCCTGCCAAACGGAAGTGTGGTGCCCGAGGCACAATGATTCGCATCCAGTTTGGTTGGATGAACCGCAACCAAGTGACCGAAGACCCTGCTGGTGTTCGATCTATTAAAGGAGGTGGAACCAGATACATTAGTGTGCCAACGGACTCTACCTATTCTCAGCTTTGTGAAAAGGGTATGGATGCCTTTTTCCCAAGATCTTTGTTCTATTTAGATGTGCTGGGAACCTTTCACCAACTCCTTGATGAGAGTCAGTTTGATTTGGCAGAGGTTGTGAGTGCACATGGGAACCAATCAAAGACCAGAGTGTACATTTTTACTACTAAAAAGGTATAAAAAATTTAACATTAGAAATTGCTTTAATCAATGACTAATGTGATATTGGTTCCTTTAAATAATAACAATACAGTCCTTTCAAAAATGCATAATTTCTTTACGAGTTTGTTCTTTTGCTTACCAGGAGAAGCAGTGCCCGTGTGCTAAAGCTAGAATAAGCTCTTTGTCTTCAGGAGACTCTGACCCAGAACATGACCCCATGGTGAGTGATATCAAAAATGATTTAAAAGCGGCTAGTGAGTTCATGAATATAAACCAGAAAATGCTTATGTGGACAATTTAAGTTAGTAGCCAACACTGCACCAAATGAAGGGAAAAACAAATTTAAAAAATGTTTTCACTACAGAGCTCATCTTCTTTTGGTTGGTCAGCTTGCATAGATGAATCTTCTGACATGTTCATAGATAACCACTTGTCGAGAGAGTGGTGACACTATAAGAGTGTCACAAAGCAAAGCTGATCTGTACTTACATGTAACTTAGAAATTTACGGTGTAATTTATCAATCTTTTTTCTCCCTTAAGGTTAACAGAAGCCCTGGAAAATAGCAGGAATCTGGGACAGATTCTTTTGAATCATTACCGGTTTTTGATTTGACAACTCCTTGGGATTTCCAGACCAGTGTATGTATTTAAATAATATGGCCATCTTAATCTGTCACTATTTCATACGTGGGCATAAGAGTCTAAATTGACATGTTGCCACATCCTAGAATACCTTATGTTTTATTGTGCATGGTATGGGTGCTATTGCTCTATCAACCAATTTAAAAGGAAAGTTTGTCATTAAATATTTTTGCCTTATTGTGCATTAAAAGATCACTTTAATATATTTTACTTAGAGCATATTGGCATCATTCCACTAAAAATGTACAATGCCTCTTTGTGGAAAATATTTCACACTTTTCTCACAAAATGAGGATTCCGGGATGATGTGTTTATCTACGGACACACACTATTGAAGCACATTAAACTGCTTCTCACCAGTTTTTAATCCCAAAGACTTAGCTAAAAAAAATTCCTTGTTTTGTATCTGATGGGCAAAAGCAACAAAAACAGAAAAACACAATTCTGGTGATTTTTTGTGCTAGAGTAGAGGTCAAAACAACTTTTTTTTTTACCATTGCACGATAAATACTGTTGTATAAACTCCCAAACGTAATAATAAATAATGATACTAATAACTAGTTCTTTTATAGCGCTTTAACGGTCAATCAAAACATTATTACCCCTTGTCACTGGGACATTATTTCATTCCTTAAACCGCCATCTCAGCTCCCTGGGGAGTACAGCCAGTGCTGCAAGTAACCGCGCTCCAAGCTAATCATTGACATAAACCCCATCTCTACCCTCACAGGTACCCATTTACCCCTGGGTGAAGAGAAGCAATATAGTTAAGTGTCTTCCTTGAGGACACAAGTGTCATGACTGGGATTCGAACCCACACCCTGATGACTTAACCAGGGTGTGGGGTCACTAATCAGGCCCGTTGGCGTAGTCAGGGTTCTCCCTGTGTATGGGGGCGACTTGGGGGGGCTGGATGTTACTGTGGGGGGGGGGGCTGGCGGCACACATTTTGGTATTTGTCTTTTGTTTTTCCACGTTTATCAGGTTTCCAGTGGGGGGGGGGGCGACTGGGGGCATTGCCCCACCCCACCCCCACGCACCCCTTAGGTACTCCACTGATCCGGTCGTGACATTTGTGTCCTTGAGAGTAAATGTATGCTTGAAAATCTTAAAATTGCAGTACCAAGATAAAACAATAATGCTTTTCAAGGATTGCATTAAAAAAATATATACATGCCTTTTCATTGTCTTTTTAATAGGCCTTCACCAACAATATCTTGTAAGGTGTAGGTTGCAGCGATACTGCGATACTCGATACTCGAGATGGCGACTAAGCCTAATGTGTATTTCCTACCATGCCTCGCTCATAACATGGCAGCTTACATGTCCGTACATGTGGACTCGTGTGGTTCTGAAATAAAGCTTGACTGGTGCCAAATAGAATTGAGTCAACAACATTCTTTAAGGTGTACATGTTGCATCGATTACATTTGGACTGAACTCCTTACATAATGTTTGATGTACTGTTTCTTTATAGACTCCTTCTGCTAGTGCTGACGGAACTAACACTAACAGCATGCAGCTTGAGGTGCGTAAAATTTCTGAGACTTCAGTGTCAGTGAAAATTTAGTTTGTCAAGTAAACTAGAAGTTCCTGACAGTCAATGACATTTTTGTGGACAGTATTTTCTCTTTTGAATTTTGTTCATGTTTGGACATTTTAAATAAATCTGAATTCTTAAACCAAACTTCTACTGCAGAGAACACACAATTCTTCTGACATAAAAATGCTTTATGGATACAAAACATTGGTAACTGCATATAAACATATCATATTTTGTGGTTTTGTTGGGGGTTAGGCTTAACTGGGAATTGCATTTTGGGTTTAGATTTTGAGAAAATTTGAAGGTTATGGGAAACTGAGCTTTACAATTTTATTTTTCGATTTTTTTAAAATTTAATAATTGAAATTAGTATTGATTATGCAGTACATCCATCTTTATGAGAGGCTTGAAGCGCATAAGAGTCGAAACAATACAGCAAAAATGTTTTCTTTTCATCTTATGCTATAATTTCTCGTTTATTTAATTCCCTTTATTTCCCTCACTTTTGTTAAGCATTTTCTTTCTTCACTTGTTACTTTTGAATGGCAAATCAAAACACATAGCTTGTTTCCTTTCAAGTACCTGCTTCCCCAGTGTTGATCCAGGTGCTGTTGTGATCATGTAAGGGTTAATTTGGGTTGCATTTTATGCTAATTGTGACTGCAATCACTGATTGCTAGATGCCTCCCACAAACCACGCACTGCAACTGTGCAATGATTGAAGCATTAATTATTCTCTATTCTATTGCAGGTTTCTGAAGGCAACATGCCGACTGGAACACCTACCGTATGTATAATCGATTAATTAGTTTATATCCTGATTTTTGACCGATTTGACCGATTTGACTTACAAAAAGTGATTTAAATATCAAATGCCTATTTTTCCCATGGGTTGACAAAGTTCAAAGCTTTTATTTGAGTTATATTACAAACTAAATCCACCAAGGATTTGGCGTAGTTAATCCAAATTGAGTTTTGGATTTTCTGACAATATTGTAATGACCAGTTTAAGGGGGTTGCACTGTGTATGACAGTGCTTGACAGAGCAGTAAACGGTGAGGTTGTAGGTGAGTCACAGGTCTGGTGACTGCAATTTCATAACAGATCACAGTAACAATGAATATTCACGAAACATTGGTATTTACTGAAACACCGTTTTTCGTTCCTGTAGCTTATACACATGTACTCTGTCAAAAATGTTTTTGCTTGCATAAGTTGTGGTTAAAGTACTGAGGATAAAATACACGTTATCCAACTTCAGGTTGGATGGATGACCTCAATACAGAACTGCTTTTTATTAAATAACTCATCACTAAACATTAGCAGTCTCTTTGCCATTTGAACTGGTCTTGAGACCTGTTTTGTGTAGTGAGGTCATAATGTTTTCAAGCCTATGGTCGTAGTTTTGGCCTTTCTCTTGGTGTTGGACTGTCTGGTCTTTATTGGGACACTACTACTTATGTAGTTTACGAAGTGCCTTACTCAGACATTGCCTTGCATTGACAAAACTTAACCCTGTCATCGTTTTCAATTTGGCTTTTCTTGTAACACAGTCTATCAGTCTATTTGAAACGAAAATATAATCTTACAACAAATGTTTCCAAGATGCTCGACATTTATCAGTCATCCGTCATACATTCTTTTGCACAGGTAACATTCAAGAGGACAGTGGTTTGCCATATCTGTGCCGACACTTTTTGTCTAGTGTGTGCAACACATCTCCACAAAAGTACACAGGAATGCCCATTCTGTAAGTTGGGGACCCAGTCTGTCGGTAGACTGTTCTAGGATGGAAAAACGTCATGCTTGCCAACTCTTCACAGTTAACCCTATTAAGACCACAGGGTAGGGGTGGCACAATGTTCCCCTACCATATTATTCCCTGTAACTTTTAAAAGATGTATCCGATCTCTACAAAATTCACTGCAGTTTGTATAATTTACTAATCTAGGGTCATTTTATATGAAAAAAAGTGGTCGAGGGTCAGCAGTTGCCTTTGCATTTGTTTGTTTTACCTTATATTACATGATTTTATCGTTTTTGTGATTTTTGTCTTTTACTACTTGTTTTGTTTTATTTTCGCTAAAAGTCATTGGATGTGTCACGTGGTAGTTTCATGATCATTGTGAAAATTCAAAATGGCTGCCCTAATTTTAATTTTTTTAATTTTTTTATGGAAATACATCATGTCTACGCAATGAACCACAAATGGAACTACAGTAGTAGAGCACAATACACAGAATAAGGCCATCTTGGATTTTAAATTTGTACTCGTTTTGGGGGGTTCAAAGTATACAAGATTTCTCATCAATGGAATAATTCAACATTATAATTTCAACTTTTTAGGCAAAGAAATACTATAGAGGTTAGGAACAAAATATGTAAATAATCGGGAAAATATGAGTTTGACCAAAAATTTTCCAAAACAACCAAAAACTATCATAATTGTACAAATAAATTTTCAAAAATAAATTGCGTAGAGCTTGGTGAAATTAACATTTGTTATCAAGTATCATGAAAACCTTCCGATCTCTCTCTCCCCCCCCCCCCCCCCCCAAGTAAAAAGAAAAATGCCTGGTCTTGATAGGGTTAGTATTAAGTGTTTTATTATTTCACTGTTTTAATATCATTTCCATTATTATTGTTATTTGTCGTGGATCTCTAATTTAACTGACATAATTACAAAATTAATACTCAGGTTGATTCTAATTTAGCTAGGCGATTCTTTTCCACAATTACTTACAGGGAAGTTCGATGGTAATTCTTACAAGTTACATAGAATGACCCATTCAAAGGTTTTACAGTTCGCATAAGTTTAAATGTTGTGTATTTTTCCAAATGTTATCTATTTACTTTTTCAAATTGATTAGTTTTTAAAACCTCGAAGACCAATTGCCCTCAGATTGTCGGTAAATTTTAGATTTGGAAAATTGATCATTACCATCCATTGGGTGAATTTATAAAGGTTTTCATTTTAAATTGTTGATTGTATCAGGACTTCAAGATGATATAAAATCATGTTCAGTTAAGTAGTAGATCCTAGGAGCAAGTTCGATCAAGGCACCATAGCTAACCAAAGTTTACTAAATCGGTTGGCATATGAACAGTATATGCTCAAAGTTTCATGTTTCTTTCTCCTCTATACCGAGTTATGCAAGTTATTTTTTTTACAGACTTTGTGGCAAATTTGTAAACATGTGATATCAAAGGTAACGTACATACGCCTTAGTCTTTGGCCAATTTTAGAAAAAAAATATGTGTAGGATTATGTCTTAAGGGAAAACAATAATAGTGTGGCGGGCATAAGCAGTTATCCTGTCTATAATTATTAACTTGATCCTTGTCTCCTTCTTCCTCAAGTTAAAGTCACTGAGCGGACTAAAGGCTGAGGGACGAGATTCGTTTCGGAGGAAGTGTACCGCCGATTATAATTAATTGTAAACCTCTCTGTCAGAATACACAGCAATCCCTAAAAATAATCACACAGATCGGACACAAGTTTATGTGACCTTGACCTCAATTTATTTATTAATCACCTTCAACTCAAGAAGTTGGGTAAAACAATGTAGCCTATCAGCAGTTTGAAACGAGGCTTAAGTTACTCACAATAATTACTGCTAAATCAATATTATGTGAACGGCAACCCGCACTCAGAACAATGTGCAACAGTTATACACCAGCCCCCTGGGCCTTGAGCACACAACTCTGTCCTGGTACAACCACACAACTCGCTCTGCCAATGCAGCCTTCACACAAATCCCGTAGTTGTGTACCCCGCACACAGCGACGGCAACCTTCGGGTCGTAGTTCAACTTAACCCTGTGATACGGGCGAACCCTTGCACCACTCCGATCAAGCTTGCACAACCAAAAATGCAACAAATGCAGTCTGAATTCCCAAAGCAGACAAACACTTACGTCTTGCTTCCAAACTTGCTCTCGCAGGCTCTAACTAGCACTGTGAACTTAACTTGTAACTCGTGTAAATGTTGGAACAAATCCTCTAGACTCTAACTCTAGACTCTCCACACTCCAGACTGCTCTGCAACCCCAAAACAGCAGCTTTTATCTCGTTTTCTCGCCTGCAATTTGCACGCCCAATAACGCAAAACATCTTACAATAACTTAAATAACTTCTTAAAGATTATGCTCAAAACAGCCCAACTAAACTATAAATTGCGCACAATTAAAATGCACCTGACCTTTAGTGGCGCAAACTGCCACCTTGCACCCTGCCATTGGTGCAACCAGGTCGCCTGACCAACTACGTCATTCACGTACCACGTGCGACGTCACATGACAATAACAACTCATGCACTTCCATTACAATAGTATTATTATAGGACATACATAGAAATTGTGTGGGTACAATTAATAAAACTAGGCCAAAGGTAAGCGCAGAAATATTTGAAACTGTCTGAACAAATATTTTAGCGGGTGTACAGTTGGCATTTGATAAGATGGTTTTCTAATTTACTGATATTTGATAATTCATTGTTGTGATCTGTCATTAGTTCTCAATAATTAATTTAACATTGTCTTCATCGTTACTAACGTTTTGGTTGAAAACAAACATACGCTTGTTTTTGTGATATTGTGGTCGGAGCTTTTGGGAGAAGTTTGTGAGCATTTTAGCAGTTCTCCGCTCTGTTTTTTTGGCGTTGAAGACCCACGTTTTTCGGGAGGAAGTGTCAGCGCGGGACGGTTAACTGGACGGAAAACTTTAATAACTAACGATGTTGGCGGAGCTTGCTTGGTCCAACCATCCAGCGCTCTCAGTTTTGACGGGTCGCCGGTGGGACGACAGAAAGGAGTGTCTTCGCCTCCTGAGGTGGCGAGTTTTTTGACGGAATTGACTGAATAATTGCACTTTGTGCGACGTTGACGAGTTGAGCCGTAACTAAGTTAAAGTTGAGGGATGCCGCGTCCCAAGCGGGTATTAAATAGGCCTGCCCGCCTCCAAGACAACATGGTGACTGCACAGCCCCATTCAGCTCCAAAGCGGGCAAGAGCGAACCCGCCGCAGGGCCAAGCGGCTTCGACGTCAGCAAGCAATCATCAGGGCAGTAACCAGGGCAACGTCCAACAAGGTGGTGAGTCCGCATTATCTCGGGGTGACGATTTGGATGCCAGTAATGAAAATGTGGTTATCATTAATAATACTAGTAATGTTGGTGCTAAGGCTAGTTCTGCTAGTAGTAGTAGTACTACACTAGTACTAGTGGTAGTACTAGTAGTGCTGGTGATATTACTAATAATAAAACAATTGACGTTGGTGGGAGCTTAGTATCACCAGGGTGTAGTGGAGTTCAAGGGTTTGTTGTTGGTAATGTGGGCGTAGTTGCTGACCCAGCTGCGGTTACTCAGCCGCAGGTTGCCAGTGGCTTGGTAGCAGGTTTGGGAACGTTGACGACCGTCCGTAGTATGAAAGCGGGGACTCCGCTTGGGTTCTCTGTTCCCACTTCCGTTAAGCAGAAAATATGGGGTGGGGAATTCGTTGATTTGGCCGGGTTGTTAAGTGATAATTCTGTTCAGTTGCTGTCTTACACTCATAGGCAGCAAAGTCAAAATACGGACTTAATTTTTGCTTTAGAGGGGGGCCAAATGGTTCTTAGGCCCGCAGCGCAGCCGAAGAGGAAAATCGATAATTTGGATAAGTGGCTGTCAGCTTTTCATGTTTTTATGGCGATATTTATCGAGCGACATCCAGGCCGGGCCGGAGTTGCTTAAGTACGCTGAAACAATTCGGCTGGCATCTATGCAGTTCCCTGGTCACGGTTGGCGTTCGTATGATGAACAATTTCGGCTGCGCTGTGCGGCGGATCCAGCTAGTTCTTGGGCGGATATGGATATTGAATTATGGGTAACTGTGGCGGCGGTGGCGGCAATTGGGCCTAACCCCCGGCCTTTTGGTGGTAATAGTACTAGTAGTGTTAATTTTAATAACTACAACAATCGTTCCCAAGGTAACCAGGCCCAGGGTAACGTTAAACGATTAGCGGGCACTTGTTTTGCTTATAAACCCCAGGGCTGTCACTTTGTAGGCTGTAGGTTTGCGCATAGATGTAGTGGGTGCGCATTCGCAAAGGGGTGTGGAGCAGCAGCGAAAAGCCATTAACAGGTGGGCAAGGACTTATAGTCACAGGGTGGGGGGTCATGTCTTGCGCCACCCGCAGTTTGTTTGGTCTGATCTTTCTTTGTACAGAGATGATGGGGTCCATCTTTCTGCGACTGGCAACAGGATTTTTTGCAGTAATATGGCACATTGCATTAATAGTCTTTATGGGTAGATGGGTTTTTTATTGAGCTTGAGCCTCTCCCCCCTTTTTTCTTGGGCCGCGCCTTGCGCGTTTGGCAGTTTTTGGGAGAAAAAAGGACAAGGTCATGTAGGATTGTTATTATTAGTAGGTTCAGTATTATTTAGCATGTTCTGTTATTAAGTGCCAAGTGTATAACATAGTGCCCTACGGTTCCTTAGGGGCTATGTATAGGCTCACATTCTTTTTGGGTATAAATTTCAAATTGAGTATTTCTAAATTTAAAGGTTTAAACTGTAGTCTATCTTTTGAAGCTGTAAATATAAAGTGCCTTTCGGTTCTGAAGGGGCTTTCCTGGCCCCTCGTGCATTCCCACTTGGGGCATTTCAATTAGATTTTAAGCACAGGTTGGTTTGCAGCTTCATAATTGTTACATTGTACATTTATTGTTAATAGACACAAAGACGAAGTGTGTTCTTGTGCAGCCGTACATTTTGTCTAATTTTGCTGTCAATTATGGGCGAGGTAGTCCATTGTTTTTCCTTTCTAGTCCGGACGAGGTGTCCATTGTTCTGTTAATTTGTCGGGCGAATAGTCCATTGTTTTCTTTGACTTCTTTCTCTTTCTTGTGGTATACGGGCGAGGTAGTCCAATTGTTATAGGGCGAGGTAGTCCTTGCTGACAAGCAAAATATTTGTGTTGTAAGGGCGTGGTAGTCCTTGGTTAAGTTATTGGTTTTGTGTGTCTGTTTTAGCCGGTTTGCCCTGTGTTTGGTATCCGGCTCCTTGCCAATGGGTTGAGGCGTTTAATTTCTAGTTTTGGGAGCTTTCAATAAAAACTGCTTGAGCTGTGGCGGAAATTCAAATCAGAAGTGTCCTGATAGTGTTTTTGTTATATATGAGTATAATGGGCAAAAGTAACTGACAAAAAGAGAATTATACTGATGCTTTAGAGTGCGTAATTCCATGGGACTCCTAAACCATTTGTCCTGTCAGGCTGCAACAGCACATGTGTGGACGAAGTGTTGACATCGATAAGATGCCACTGTCGTTGTATTTAAAAGAAATATTGAAACGAATTGAAATGAGCAAAAATTTTCCGGAGTCATGTAAACACAGCTTTGATGGAAAGAAATACAGCCATCGAGAAACAAGTAAGATTATAAATATTTTTGTATTTACCGAAAATACGAAAGTTTTTTTACAAAGTTATATTTTTCCACAGATGTTTAAATACATTTTTTTTATGAGAAGTTTGTATAAACCAACCACTTTTGACACTTTCATATCACGCAACTGAACGAATTTGCAAGTTGTGAATGTCGTAAAAGGCAGAAGAAGTGCCGAGTTAGATATTGTTAAATTGTTACATACAATGAAGCATGTCATTGCAAGGAAAAAGTATGAAGGGAGACAAAAAATAAATACAGGCACCTTCAAGTAATACGAAAAAATTTCTTGATGACTTGTTTGTTTGTTTGTTTAAATCGTTTTGGGTGTTGTTTGACTTTTTCTGTGTTTGTTTCTTCATTTTTGTTTCCTGTTTTAAGGAAGCGCGCGGTTGTGTATATCCCTATGCAAAAGCCTACTTTTTATATTTGTCTAATGTCCAGTCCAGTAGGAAAGCACTAAAACATTCTGGGGGGGGGGCACAAGCAATTTCCAAACCTTGAATGATTAAAATAATTCTTCGTATAATTTTGTATAGCTAGGCCTATACAGTTTATAGGCTAGCCATATCTGGGAAAAGGACAATTCACAATCTGGAGAAGCTACAGTCATGCAAGGAGTTTGGTAAATGTAAAGACAGTGCCCTAAAAACATGAATTCATTTTTTATCTGGGGGAATTTTTTTTTCACCTGTGGATTCTTTACGGGCATAGAAAATGACCTATACCAGTCTCCAGTGGTCACTTCTGAAGTGCCCCAACAATGCGAAAATGAACCTTATGTAATAGGTATGTAATAACTTCGCTGAATTTAATGCTTAAGTCAGAAGTGTGTCACTGGGCAACAGAGTGCGCATTAACCTTGAACTTTATGGCCAATAAGTGCTCGACTTCACAAATAATAATAATAATAATAATAATATTGGTTATTTGTAAAGCGCCACATCCACTTAAAAGAAAGTGCTCAAGGCGCTGGAGAAAAAAGAAATTTAAGTAACACAAGTAGAACAGACATTACATTAAAGAGAAAATAACTGTAAATCGTAAGACACCATAGTACATGTTGCAAAATACATATAAAAACATGACAGATGTTAACACAAACATTTGGGATATCTTACAATAATATCCAACCTATATAAATTAATCAAAAGCTTCTTGAAACAGATATGTCTTTAGGGAAGACTTAAATGGATTTACAGTGGATACATCTCTAAGTGGCTGTGGCAATTGGTTCCAGAGTGTAGATCCTGCATGTGCAAACGATCGATCCCCCCTCAATGTTCTTGTTTTAGGTACAACAAGTAGAGAAGAGTCAGACAACCTTAATTGTCGACGGGGATTGTAGCACTTGAACAGAACAGAGTTATACTCAGGTGCCGAACCATGTAGACAATGAAATACAAGCAAAAGAATCTTAAATATACTACGTTGTTTCACAGGAAGCCAATGAAGCAATTTGAGAACTGGTGTTATATGATTGAATTTCTTAGACAATGTGACAATCCGAGCAGCGATATTTTGTAATCTTTGTAAACGAGTTACTTCGGTTTGAGGTAGTTTATAAATGAGTGAGTTGAAATGAGAGCGTGTACAATCTTTTCAGTGGTAGAACGTGTGAGATACTTTCGGATCATTCCCAAATTTCTTAGCTGATAGCGTACAGATTTACAAGTATTGGATACATGGTTTGACATAGACTAGTACAATCAAGAATTACCCCTAAATTTCTGGTAGATTAACTGGTATGGATACAACTGTTATTAATAGATATGGATGGTACATTAATCTTTGCCAGTTGTGCTTTAGAACTGAAGAGCATGAACTCTGATTTGTCGTGATTAAGTTTGAGAGAATTCTACTCATCCATGCACTAACCGCCTGTATGGATGTCTCTAGTCGTTGTATAGCCTCGGTTGCTTTGACCTGGTCCGGAGGGAATGAAACATAGTTGAACATCATCAGCATAGCAGTGGAAGTTAACATTGTAATGCTCCAGGACCCGCTTCAGTCCACTCAAGTAGATGGAGAAGAGTGTCGGACCTCCCACAGATCCTTGAGGCACACCAGAGTTCAAAGGAGCAGGATCTGATTTCTCTTCATTGATGTAAACGATCTGTTCCCGTTGAGATAAGTAAGATCGGAACCATTCGAGTGCTTTTCCGCAGATACCAATTGATGACAGCGTATTCAACAGTATCTGGTGGTTCACTGTGTCAAAGACTGATGTCAAGTCTAACATAACGACTGCCGTGATCTGGCCAGCATCCATCTTCGAAAGAATGTCATTGGAAAAGTTGACGAGTAGAGTTTCAACGCTG
This sequence comes from Marthasterias glacialis, assembly GCA_911728455.2. NCBI lineage: Eukaryota > Metazoa > Echinodermata > Asteroidea > Forcipulatida > Asteriidae > Marthasterias > Marthasterias glacialis. The sequence continues at coordinate 16,207,051 of OU452220.1, read as the reverse complement.
TGGTGGACACGGTAGGCGGACTGCCTGTTGTCGAAAAGATCATTGTCCACAAGAAAATCTGACAGTCTTGTGAAGACAACCTGTTCAAGGAGTTTGGACAGGTAAGGAAGATTGGAAACCGGTCTGTAGTTCTTCAGCACATCTTAAGATGAGTTTTGTATGTCGCACTTTGCTTAGCAATCAAGATTGATATTAAGAAACGAAACATCAGAAAGGGAGTCACTCAGCTTCACAGGTCAAAGTACGAGCAGAATATTTGTTTTCATATATATTTTATATATAAAACTAGCAAGTGACGCATGAATATTTTGTTAAGGAAGTAAGGTTCCACACAATTAACTTTGGCTAAACGACCTGACTCAACAATGTATTTAACTGGCCCGACTTGGTTGACAGCTCAGAGTCCTCCAAGTGGAGTTGATGTTGTCATGTTGTGATGATTTGTCAGGGATTGATAATTATGTATTTATAAAAAAAAATATTTGCAATGATGGAGAAAATGCAAGGGAATTGGTGATGAAAATGATACATTTTTGACAATCGAAATTTTCTTGAGTACAAAAAATTAAGTGCTAACGACAATTAATCCTGGAGTCCCTGAACACTTCTCTACTAAGGGTAGGCCTTATTCAAATACAGTGACGCCGTACAGCCCGACTTCCCTTGACTTGCCATTCCCATACGTATGACCCCCCCCCCCCCCCCAAAAAAAACAATATAAATTATGTAAGTCAACTTCTTGACTTCTGTCGACGTAAGCGATGAAACATGTCAGCATCACGAGAAAAAAAACTTGATAAAGTGGTATGGCACTCATAGAGCTCCGTGCTAACTTTTCCATAATTAAACTTATTTAAGCCAATAAAAGCACATGTAGAAACCACTTTGTTGCGATTCCACACTTATAATTACCAATGACGTCGTTGTCTTAAGTGGGCCGCGTCGCTGAAGCCTAGGGGTGGTTGACACTCAAGGAGCACACAAGTACACAGGTTGGATTCAGGAACACGACTGACTCGTGGTTCGGTCGCGCCCAAAGGCAACGGCTAGGCCACGGTAATGCATGATTGCTTTTATAACCTAACTGTTGTGGGGGCGCTCACTACATTCCTCCCAGTTTTATTTTTTATAGAATCCAAAATATTAGTCTTAAATAATTAAAACGCATTAAATTAATTTGTGCCCAACTTTTAGGCTGTGACTCTGCTTCAACTGTTTCTTTTTAAAACAGCATCGGTCCATAAAACAATGCAAATTTGATTTGTCTTCTTGCCTCATTTTTAGGCTACCTCTCCGTTTATAATTTGGTTTGTCTTCTGCCTTTTTTTTCATTTTTACAAAAAAGGCACAAAACCGTATTTATATTCATTTCGAATCCTTGCACATTCGACCTTTTTTTTTTTTTTTTAAACAGGTTTTACCGCTTGTTGTTTCTTTACTAAAAGCGCATTTGACACATTAAATTGAAATAAACTCAAAAGATGTTATAAAGTTATATAGCACTTATTTCCTTTACTCAGCAGCTGGGCTTTTAATTTTTAAAGCCCAACCATTATACTCAGTTACAAGTTATTTTAGATGAAGTAGCATGTGTTTCCAAACACAACTACGTCATCTTAGGCCAATGCACATTACCTAATATTAAAAGTTACTTTTTGTTTGGAACTTGTTTAACTTTAAAACGCCGGTGCATAATAAATTAAAAAGTAACGCTGTAAACGAATCTTGTGTTCTGGATGCACTGCGTCAGGGCATTTTCCTCGTTAATTCTTCGAGCGGGCGACCTCTTGGGTTACAAGGCAAGCATTGGTGGGATTGCTATAGTTGACCGAGCGTGTCCATCGCGGCTTTAAGTGAGGGGCATCCCTCTCTAGAAGAAGCCGTTCCAGTGGGATTCTCCATGCCACCTCTTTGGGACTGGGGTCATCCCACATGACAATAGGCGTAAGGCCAATGTACAGATTTGGAAATTTCCGGCACCAACCTCAAGCCATCTTCCAATTTCCCGTGAACGATGGAGGTGGATTTTCCAATGCTGGGGAAGAATCTCCAACGCGATCTCCAGGCAGTCGTCACTGGCGTCACAGCAATGGAGCACAACTGGCTTACTGAACTCGATGGCCGTTCTCAAAAGATGTCGAAGGACGGACCGCTGGACAGATTAGATTGCTCAAACCCTCGCGAGTAGTCAAACCCCCACTTCCCCCAGGGCACAGGTTCTCCGGTGACACAACAGACGTCGGATCACTCGATCTGTGTCCTGGGTGAAATGGCGAGCATACTTTGGATGGAAACCAACCGCAGCAAAGACTAAATTGTCTTCCACCAACTCTGTCCAGCTGTTCGCATCTGTCAATGTGCCTTCATTGCAGAAGTTGGCGATACACCCCTTGAAGTTACTGGTATTGATGTCCTCGTCCTTCAGGAACTCGCTGAGGGTACCTGGGTGTTGGGCAGCGTGAAGGAGACAATCCACGTGACAGTGGGAATCAATAAACGCAAACGGGGAATCTGGTGCCCGTGGAGGAAGAGGTGACTCGGGTTCAGGTGGGGGGATGGAGTGCTCTGACTGGGGTGGTGAAAGCTCGCGGGTCTGTTGCTCCTTAGGCATTGAAGTGGGGGTCTCTGGTCCAGGTGAAGCAGCCAATGACAACAAGCGCTGTAGAGTCCTCCAGTGGAATACGGATGAAATCCGTGTTGGGAACTGCAAATCCCTCGCAGGTATTGGGGGAAGGCCTTGGAGCTTGTCGTATGCGTCCCACACACGAGCTTCGTCTTCATTGAATGAAGAGTTGGAGTCACCTAGGTTATTTGCGAAATCTGGGAGGTGGCACGGCGATTTTAATCCAAGAGTGGGTCCGATGAAATAAAGGAAATCAAAAACCATGTTGTTTAGCAAACCGATGTGCTTGTCCTCCTGGAAGGGGCCATGTTCCCTTACATGGATAGCGATTTCCCATCGCTCGCAGGTCCAGCAGCAGGCCAGGGGGTACAGGAACCACCATCGACCAGATGAGACGTGGTACCGCACAACGTGACGTTTCATCTTATTAAATTTCAGCTGACATCCCTTTTCAGGGCGCAGCTGTAGCTTCTTTTTGCGGTGGGATTTCTCTTCGAGTGTCGAGTGTCTCTTTGAGTGCTTCATCGACTGCTACATTGCATCTTGGTAAAGTGGTGTGGTGAGGTGTTGGCACGTCATCCTTAAGGGGCTCTTCTCTGACGAGAAGGGCTCCAGTGAAGGGATACTTAAGACGTCGTCTTCAATGATGTCGCGCTGGTTGTCCGCTTGCTCCATTGTTTACCTATATTAAATTAGATAATTTAGTTTATTTATCACCCATCCCTGAACCCATCAGTAAAACGGGTTTAGTAGTATTGTTATTTATAATCATTATTCATACATACGTTTGAATAATGATTTTACTTACACTTAAAGGTGCACACCGGCTTCGTTGGGCTATTTGGGCTACAAAATAGGCTAACATATGACTTCAAAGGTCTTTGAGGAATGGAGAAGAACGGTTCCTAAAAGAAACCATCAAATTTTGCCGTTTTCAAGCATTTTTCAAAAAACGATTTATCCAAACCAAAAAAGTGGTTCGGATAAATCACGTGATCTTCGGAGTTAGTTTTACTTCCAGCCGTATAAAAGTAAATTACTGAACCAAATTTAAATCCTTTTTTTACAATTATTCATGAGTATTTGACAAAAAAGACTTATGTATCAGATTATTGATACAATTTGTAAATAATGATAAAAAATCGAATGTAATATTTGCATTCAGAGAGTCCGTGCAACCGAAGCGTGTCTTACGGCGCACCAGCGTGGGAGCTAGCGGAACGTAAACCTTGGGGCATATCCCGTACAGCCTGTGCCGTGTCTCGTGGGGCCAGAGAGACAAACGCCGGGGCATGAACTCCCCAGCTTGCCGGTCGGTTTAGTCGTAAGCGTGGGAGCTTTTCGGAGGGGTAGGGAGCCAGACCATCAATTACGTTTTTTTTACGAGGGTTTTAGTCTGTACCCCTAGCTATTATCCCCTAACTATTGTAACGTGTTGCCTGCGCTACGCACACGAGCGACGACGACAGGGAATGTTTATCCCATACAGCTGATCTATCTACTTCTATGATAGCTGCATAATGTACACTCCCCCCCCCCCCCCCCAATCGCCACAACAAAAAACCGGTGGCAGTGGCCGCGGCCGGCCAAAACCGAAAAACGGAAGAATGCCTTCGCTAAAGCTGCCAGGAATGGCAATCCGTTTGCAGCGAAAGCGGGAGGCTCGCTTGGCACATGACTGTTATTGGCCAAGCCAATGTGAAAAGATGGTCCAAGATTAGGGACACTACCATTAGTTTTTAGACTGCAGCAGGCTGGTCACGATGAGAACATGAAGGATGTGGTCTTTGCCATAATTTTGATGGACAGGTTTGTGTCATAGAACTGTATTGTGAATATGCCTGCGTGTATTTTAATTAATGAAGACTCACATTTTGACAATATTTATGGTCCATCATGTCTGTGATGTCCACATTATGCCAAGCTTATTCTCTCCCTTTCTACATTTGAACACGACCTGACAACACAAATCAGTCCTGGACCCAACTGGCATTCGTCCAAGTATTTTTTTACAACATAGGGCCTACTTGCCATATAATGAAGAAACGTTCTCCATTGCAAGTAAGTTCGTCCAGTTCGTTGTACACAGAATACACTGTCCGTTTATGTCTGTTTTTTTTTTATTTACACGTGAATTTGTGCTGGATGGATATGAAGTCTGGATCCTTATGCCTCGTCATTGTAATAATTCATACATAAACAGAGCACCAGTCTACTTACAACATTGCGCAACATTGTCACGTAAACTTGACAGTTGCAACGGCTGGAAAAGCGTATAAGCTGACCTTTGACCGTGTTTTGTTTTTTTCACATTTTTCGTTAATTACGTGATATTTTGATGATTTTTTTTAAGAACAACCATTTAAAAATTGTTGTCTGTCATTCCACATCACTAAATTAGGTAAACAGTAAGCCGGTGTGTCCCTTTAAACCCGTCTGTGAACCGGGTTTAATACTTATGATAATATATATTAACCTATATGTAGATCGAGTTGGGCACTTAATATTATTCAGAGCTGAACCCATCTGTAAAACGGCAAGGCCGTTTTACCACTCTTCCACTTCTTGTTAATGTTGTGGCATCAGGCCTTGTTATTGTTGTGGCATGTTGGGCCACGTCCCCGGCAGACACAGAGTCCGTGGCATTAGATAGTGAGCAATCTTCTTCCCTTGTTTTTCCATCCTCTTCCAAATCGTGTTGGCCTAGTAATTTGTTACGAGCCCTTCGTAACCACAGAGGGATAATACGGGTCTCACATATTTTGAGGTCATGATGGATTATTTGTGTCCTTGCCCTCCTATCCTTTAATTTATATAAGATAGGGGATAAAACTTGTGTGACCAGTAGGGGTCCCTTCCAAATTGCTTGTAATTTCTGGGAGAGGCCAACTTGGGGGGCTTTATGAAGTTTGTTTACAACATCTCCCTCTCCGAATGTTTTATGCTCTCGGTAGTCGTAGTACTTCTTCTGTTGTTTTTGAGCTACCCCAATATTCTCACATGCTAGCGTGTGGACCCCCACCATTTTATCTTTAAGGTTTCCGACATATTGGTGTGATTGTTCATGAGGGACATAGTTACCTTTGAAATCAAACACTAAATCCACAGGTTGCCTAATTTCCCTACCAAGCATCATTAAATTAGGGGTAAGGCCAGTACTACGGTTTGGAAGAGAACGGATAGCCCCAATTAGAATAGATAAATCCTCGTCCCAATTGCTTACTTTCCCTTTTAAATGGCATCGGATGAGTTGTAACAAGGTTCTGTTGTACCTTTCCACCTGTCGATTTGAGCAGGGGCGATATGGGTTTTTTCGAGTTTTAGCTATCTCCAATAAGTTACAAACTGCCGTAAACAGTGAGCTTGTAAAATTAGTGCCTTGGTCAGTATGGATCTGTAAACGGCATTCGAACCTTGAAATGAAATTGTCTTTTGTTGCCCTAGCAACCCATTCAGCAGTTTGGTCGGCTAAGGGATACGCTTCAATCCACTTAGTAAATTGGCAGATAAGCATCAATATGTATTTATTGCCAGACTTAGATGGGGTAAATGGACCGAGTATATCCAGGTGTATGCGTTCAACTGGTGCTCCAGCATGAAAATTTGTCAAAGGTGCCTTACGGTTAGAATCAGTCTCCTCGTTTACAGATGCGCTTTCTGCGGCAGGGTTAACGGGATGGTCAGATGATTTGGGGGGGCTAGTTACTTGAGTTAAGTTAGCTTTGCTATTATATATTTTCCGAATTGCAAGGGGGACAACATCATCAACGTTGTCTTCAAAACGTTTCCACTGTTTGTGAACACGCGTACAGTATTGAGAACCGCTACAGGAAAGGGTGTCTACCTCACAACCCGCGAAGTAACAGTCACAAAACGGGGTTGCGTTTGGGATTCGTGAAAGGGAGTCGGCGTTAATATGTTTGGCCCCTTTTCTGTGAAGTATTAGCATGTCATACTGGCTAGTTCTTCCCCCCATCTTGCTAACATGCCAAAAAATAAGCTTAAATCTCGTTAACCATGCTAAGCTACTGTGATCTGTCCTTATGCAAAATTTGCGCCCCAGTAAATAATGGCGGAATTGGCGTGTAAAGCGTACCACTGCTAAAACTTCCTTTCTAACTGTGCAATATTTTCTTTGCGCTGGGGATAGCACATAACTACCATAGCCTATCACTTTCTCAACACCGTCTTGTATTTGAAGCAGTTCTGCTCCAATTGCAGTGTCTGAGGCATCTGTATCTAACACAAAAACATCATTGCTATCATTCCTTGGGAATGCTAGTAAAGGGCCGGAAGTGAGCTTGTGTTTCAATGCTTGGAAAGTGGTCTCATGTTCACCTGACTAAACGAACTTTACGGGTTTCTTGGTAAGTTCGTATAAGGGACAAGCTAGTTTAGCAAAGTCCTTTATATGGGCCCTGTGGTAGTTCATAAAGCCAAGGAATATTTCTATGTCCTTGCTAGATACTGGCCTGGGCCAATTTTGTACAGCTGATACGCTATCTGGGTTAGGTGATATACCGTCCCTACTGACAAGCTTTCCAAGGAAAATTACTTCTGTTTGGAGTAGATGGCACTTTTTTGCCTTTAACTTGAGATTGTTTATGCAAAATTTTCCTAAAACTGTCGCCAAATTTTGGATCGAGTTCTCGAAACTTGTTCCCAGAATAATAATGTCATCTGAGTATTAGAGTTATTGCTCTTTGAAAGGTAGCTGGTGCGTTACATAACCCAAAGGGCAGACGCTCATATTCGAAAAGACCATACTTCGTAATGACAGCTGTTTTGCTTCTATCCTCCTCGGACAGTTCAATCTGATAATATCCACTACTCATGTCTAATGTACTGAAAAACATTATCCCCTCTACTACATCTTGACACTCTTTAATGTTTGGCAAGGGAAAAGCATCTTTTATGGTAACATTATTCAGGGTCCTATAGTCGATACAATATCAAACTTTACCATCTTTCTTTCTAACTAAAATGGGCGGTGAGGCCCATGCTGACGAAGAAGGTTGTATAACACCTATTTTAAGCAAATTTTCTAGATGTGTTTTTTCTTCTTTTTCAAAACCAAGTGGGGTTCTTCGCATTTTCTGTATAATGGGAACGGCACTACCGGTATTTATGGGATGCTTTACGGCTGAGAATTTCCCTAGATCCATGTCATTTCGGGAGAACACGTCCACGTAAAGTGTCTTTGCTAAAACTTCAGATTCTTTCGAGGTTAGATTTTTAATGGAATGTTTCCACAAATCCTCAACATGCCCTGGAATGGCATTTACCTGTCTAACAACACTATCATTATACGCAGCCAATGAACATCGGCCGGGTACATAAGCGGGTGAAGGTGTTTCCGTTTCTACCAAAGGTATATCTTTCACTTCCTCTGCTCTACCAATAAAATGACCCCTCTTTAATCGAACATAGTGGTTACTGTCATTTCGTAAGGAAATGGGACACTCTCGGGATAAGTTGTTGGTGTTACCACCCAAAGTTACTAGTGAATAGGATATAAGAAGCCCTTTGTGATCTGTTTCGGGGGCATGAATTATGTAGGATTTGTCAGAATTCTCATCAAACTGAACAGTTGTCTGAATTATTGAATTTGGGGGCACTACCGTTTTACTCTTCAGTTTGACCCTCTGTACTGAGTATTTCTCATCATCATTTTGTCTCATTTTCGCATAGATTTTGTCCCCATTTAACGTCAATAAGTCATTTGCAAGGTCTATTTTACCACCCTGAGCTTTTAGGAAGTCTAACCCTAAAATGAATGTATTTGCGATAAGGGCGATCAAAAGGTTCCATGTGTAGTTATGTTGGCCTATATGTAAAGGGACTGATGTAATCCGTTGAGCAATCATATTACTACATTTTTCCGCCCCCCTTAGAAGGACTTTTTCTTTCGCTTGGAAAGGGGGCGAAATTGTTTTTGCTAACTCCTCGCTTATTATGGAACTTGTGTCGCTGTGTCAATTATTGCTTGGGTATGAACCCCCTGGATTTGTAATGGTATGACAAGACTAATTCCCTTGGAGTTTGAAAACTGAATTTCCCGCAGAGCAACGTCAGTTGAGCAATCCACCCCAACTAGCGCCGAGTTGGACTGCTGAAGTAACACGAGTGTTACTTCCTGTTACATTGTCACGTGTCCGTTTTTGGCCATTATTCTTGAATTCGGCCGGTTGTTGGCCTACACGACCGGCTTCTGCTCGTGAGGGAATTTTTATGTGGACAAGCTTTCGCAAAACGTCCATTTTGACCGCAGTTATAGCAATTATATTTCCCAGGTGAACTCACTGGGGGTGGGCTAGAATTTCTAGTTGCGTATTGATTGGGTGAGCGGTTTGGAGAAAAACTTCTCCGGGCCATATTAGCTGTTGTGGGAGGTGTACGCATCTGCGGTGCACTGTCATCATACTTGCGACCCTCTATGTAAGAGACAACTTTGCGCATACTGTCCTTGAATTCAGACCAATCAGTATGGATGTCAGTATGGATGCCAGGCCACAATCATGCATGATTGCTTTTATTACATAACCGTTGTGGGGGCGCTCACTACAACTTAATAAATGACTCACAGAAGATGGAACTTTTGAAAGCAAGCTGGGCTGCGTTCTATTCTGGCTTCAAACTTGCAAATTGTCTCTACACAAAATTAACATAAAATGAACATAAATATTTAATTAAATGAAAATAAAAAGGACAAGCTCTGTTTCGGCCCTAAAGTTTTAAAAACAGTTCAATTTTTGTTGTGTTTCCTTGCTGTTAAACTGTTAAACTACAAATATTTAAATCATATCGATGATCTCCAAAATTCTTGAATACAACGCCAGTGCTTCGTCAGCGGTACTGGGCATTTCAAAATTGTCAATGTTCTGTCCTACTATTTCTGTAATAACTTGTACAAACTGCTCACTGCATCCGTATTGAGGGTACCTTCTTGTGTACTGAGCTTCAACTACATTTAGTTCATCTAAATTATGCAACAAAGGCTTCAGTCGATCGGTCATCCCAAATATTTCAGGTGTGTGGTAGAGTAAGTTTGGTTTACCCGATGGACACTCATTGTGGAAGTGCTGACGCCGAATAGAATGGTTGTTCCATAAAAATAGACCGCTTGGTTTAGTTCGTTTTGCAGTAGTGAGGTCAAGCAAAACCGTACACTTTCGATGTGTATTACATTCGTATTGTCAAAGATGCCTCTGTCCCTCATGTCTCTGAAAAAGTTGATCCAGAAATGTACCACCATACGTCTTAGTTGAGCCCAGAAACATTCTATTCGTTGGTTGCTTGTAGATCGGCCGTAACTGAAACTTTGCAATCCTGATAACTCATAGTCATGACCTGCGAAGCGCTATCTGCAGTATTCGGACAATGCTGTTTTCGGTCCCTCAATCACACCTCAGTATTGTCGGTATGCCCCTTGCACTTTTCACCTACTTCAAAAAGAATCCAGCTATGTAATGTGGGTTGTTGTTGCTCGGACCGACGTAGAGCCACAGGACCTTGCGCGAGAAGCCATCGATGGCTCCATGTATTGTGAATCCAAATTGTTTCAGTTTGTCATAACCATCAATATGCCAAATATGATTTGGCCCACTACAAAAATATTGCCTCCTCCAAAGTCGCCCACATGATCTCATCCGAACTCCTTCGGGATCGAGAATGCCAAGAAGTTGTCTTGTGATGTTCTGAGACACTCGGAGACCATAGTGATAGTTGAGTCTGTGCCACATCAGTCGATAACCAAGTAACCTACCACTGCCTCTCATCTCATTTCTCAAAGCAGCAACCAGTTCATGGGCGGGAGCATGTTGTCTGTGTATGCACAGTCCCATAGACCATAGTAACCTGCGCAAATGTCGGATGCTTAGAAATATCTGGTGATGAAGAGCCAAGACAGAGCAAATTTGTAATGCTGTGTAACTGTTTTGAAAGTAGTGCGCAATCAGTTGCTCTCTGTTGAGACCCCTTGCGATGATGTCACCGCGATTTCGAGGTGCAGCTACCTCCTGTACCAGCAATACTACAACAACGACCTTCAAACAAAAGAAAATAAAGAAAATTTCCTCTGCCAGCAGTATGAAAGGTTCTGGTATCTTTTGTAAAATGCCTAAGTATAGAACTTAACCTTGACCAACTGTTGCTTCACATGCAATTTTAACTTGGGTTAAATTGTAGGCAGTAGGGTTAATCAATATGGAAGCTTAAAGTGACCTTCCATGTTTTGGAGATACTTAGTTAAATTAACATGGAAAGATGGAATGCAGAGATATTAATCTGGAAAGACAACATATTTATCAAGGAAAGACCGATTAGTATAATAGAAAGACGGATTACTGTGATAGCTATTACGAAAAGACGGAATAAATATCGTGGAAAGACGGATTACCGAGATAGCTATAACGGAAAGACCAAATAAGTATCACGGAAAGACGGATTACCGAGATGACTATCACGGAAAGACGGAATAAGTATCATAGAAACACGGATTACCGAGTTAGCTATCACGAAAAAGACCGAATAAGTATCGAAGAAAGACGGATTACCGAGGTAGCTATTGTGACGAGATTGGGTGGACCGACACGAGTCTAATCTGCCCTTATTTGGTAAGGTTCTTGAACTTTCTTGGTGGAAGTAGGACGGAGAGGTCGGCAGCGTGAGTGGCAGGTCTGTGTGACCAACCCGGTAGGAGCAGGCTACCGGGAGCGAGCTGCCGAGCATTGGACAGACAGGTGGCGGCCAATCACGGTGTGGTTGGGCGGTGCCTGGGTGTGCATGCGGTGCGTGCATGGCGAGGCTTGTCCGGGCATGCCCACGCCCGGCCATGCTGTCCGCGGCAGTCTAGTTTTGGTTAGCGAACGAGCAAGTTGTGAGATCTCAGCAAGCGGTAAGTGCAGTGAAGGAATAGACGTGAATCTCCGGTGCTACGGACTGTGAGGTTAGTTTGCGTGCTGTCTCCGACCTACTTCTTTCGTGTGTAACTTGCTGAGTGTAGCGTTCTGTAGAGCGATCCAGAGAGTATCGTGCCGGTAGGTTTTTGGTTGCGTAAATTGTTGCTTTACGATTGTGTTGCAGTGACCTAAGTAGCCTTTCAGAATAGTTGCGACGAAGTGGCGGCTAATAGTTACTTTCACAGAGAACTTGGATGGCTTACGGTTGATCGCAGAGATTGACCGAGAGGGTTAACCACAGAGGTTGACGAGTGGCCGTTCAGTATTAGTCGAGTAGTCCAACTGGTAAGGAAACTTGGATAGAGACACTGGGAAACAATCGGCATGCTAGCGCGTGCATTAGTCGCTAAATTTGCGCGGGTATACTGGATCATTCTGCGTGAGGGATGCTCTCAGGAAGATAAGGATTGTAAAGAGGTTAATTAAAGGGTAGAGAAAGGAAATATAATTTCCACCAGAGAAGTTTGCCCAGGAGGCAAATAAAAGAGAAGACAGAGAGAGATTACACTCAGAATTGTGTATGTGTCCATGTTCATGTTAGTCTGTCCCACTGTAGTTATTTCTGCTCTGCCCCAGAGTTCAGTCAGACAATCGGTAGCCAATCGGGCGGTAGATTTCCGCCCAAACGGGCTTGCATCCCTGGGCCCGAGACTGCTCGAAGTATTTCCCGGGTCTGAGGTACGATTTGGGTTTGGCATTCGGGGAACTTTCGACCCAGAGGTTGAACTTCTCCCCTGACTTCCAAACTTGAATGAGACTCGCGGGAAACCCGCCACACTATCACGGAAAAACCGAATAAGTATCATAGAAAGACGGATTACCGAGAAAGCTATCACGGAAAGACGGAATAAGTATCATAGAAAGACGGATTACTAGCCCTACGCTACACTACACAGTGCAGGGCTGGTATTATCATCACTGTACATGTACGATGCCGCACTGCGGCCCATGCTCCATGCGATTTATTTCAACGCATGATACACGTACGTGACAGCAGGACCATTACGGTTGTACAGTTAAGATGGCGACCAGTAGTGACAGTGATGACACTCAGCTTAAAATACTGGTTTACAGAAACTCTGCTAAGGAGGTGCATTTTGTCAACAAAAATGTCAGTTTAATTGAGGTAAGGAACTACGTTTTATGCACTGAATTTAAAGTATATTGTAAAGGTCTTTTATGGTTTTCGAGCAGTTTTTCTCACTCCCTGTGTTTTTTTTTTTAAATCGTATAAAGAACGTAGGGACCACCATTAGAAGTACCATGGTACACGTACCATAACCACCAACAATTGCACATTCACTCGACTCTACATAGGCCTCCGCCAGACAATAACATTAAAAATGTGTTGTTCAAGTCCAGTAACTCAGACCAAATATATCATGTATAGAGAGAGGACCACAGACTAGCGTGTACGTGCCATGGTGACAACCTTTGAAGAAAACAATGAGTGTGTCCAGTCATAGAGCAGTGTACCTCGACAACTTAGGCCTAGGCCTATACTATATAACTTAGTTGATGGTTTCCTGTTAAACTTAAAGGGACACATTGCCTTAAAAGCTCAAAAATCGTTGCTGTTTGAATTTGCTCCTCAGCCTTTTTAAGAATTAAAAAGTCCATGCAAAAAAAACCCAAGTCGTGTAATTAATGGGTAGTGAAATGACACATTTGTAGCCTGGGGAGGGGTGGGGGCTGGTGGCACATGCCCCATTAATTTCCAGTGCCCCCCCCCCTTCACAAATAATCATAAGATTGTCTCTTTCCCCCCAAAGTAGTTATTATTTTTGAGAAAAAGGGTGGGGGCAAAGGCTTAAATCAGAGCTAATGGCGTCATGATTTCCTCCTGCTACCCCCTCCACTGAAAGCAAGGCCACCCCCACGTGCCCCCTCCCAGCTCCACCACTAAAGGATTCCTGCCTAAGCCGCTAGATACATTGGATTGGAGTTCGGCGGTTTGGTCAGTAAAAAGCGATTGTTATGGAAGGGGCATTGTTGGAAAGATATTTTCAAAGTATACCTTGAAAATGTAAATTTTTGGTGTAATTTTGTAAAAGAAAGATGGTCCACCATTTTGTGGAGTCAAAAACTTGACTGCACAAAATGGCGGACCATGTTCTGTTCAGACAATTTCATGGGATATTTATAGTGTGAATTATTTTTGTTCAAATATCTTCCTAACCATGACCATTTCATAACAATCGCTTTTGTAGACCAAAGCACCCAATCCCAATGCAATGTGTCCCTTTTCATCTTAAAACAATGAATACATGATCTGGGGATGAACAAAAAGGTACACATAAAGTATTCTGGGAGGGCCACGGTGGAAATAATTCAGGAAACACTTTCTAAGTCACTTCTGTAAATAACACTTTGCAAAGGTTTGACGCTTATATCAAGTCACTCATCCCTGTTGAGTAACCCCCCTTTAAGATGTATGGTATTGTCTAGCTTCATGAAATAAAACATGACTTTAATTAATAGTGCTGAAGACAAAGAAAATTATAGAAGTGGGAAGCAAAAACTGCCTAGTCTCATACTTAAAGGTGCTATATTGTCACACTTCCCCTCCTTTTAACAACTTGACGCATTTTTGTCTGTACATTTTCACCTTGTTTATAAGTACCAGCCGCATTAATGTTTTTGCAAATGATCATGCACCCAAGTTAGATGTGCTTTTGACTTTCTTTAATAATATATTGGCTTCAATATAATATATAAATATTCAGTAAAAGTCTAATAACATAGTTTGCACCCTGTGACCCTACACTGCAAAAACATTGGTGTTAATTTAATTCTTTCTGGTATCTATATGTGGCAACAACAACACGGTGTTAATTTTACTAACTTTAATTTTATTAACACCGTGTCGGTGTTGTAACATATATGTAACCAGCCGACTTTGCATTCTGCAAATTCATTGCTTACTTATCTTTTAGTAGGACTTTAAAATGCCCTTTCTTAGGAACTCTTTTATTTTGGGAGTCTTTAAATATTTGTGAGCATTGTCCTCAAATACCAAAGATACCAATGTTCAAGGAAGCGTTACCGTGAGCTGCAATGCAATGCTAAGAAAATCATTCCTGCACTTGTTCTTCTTTAGTTCTTTTCGTTTCTTGAGTTCAGCCACTATAATTTTCCTTCCGTTATTTCACCAACCAATTTTGTGTAATCCATCAGGCAGTCACCTTTTGGGTGCAGGAGAGTGTCTGGGTGAGTTCCTTAGGTTGGAATTAATTTATTGCAACTTGTAATTGTCACATGTAATTTTGTAACTGACATTGCTACGATTAGCTTGTTCACTCTGAGTAACACTGATTTTGCATTGACATAGTTTAAATTTGCTAAAACGAAGTACGTCTAGTTATTCTGGAACTTAAAAGTTCTCCATGCGTATGTATTTGAAGTTCAACTCAATTAGGAACAGTACTTTGGTCACTTAAGTAAAGTCGTTATGATGTTCCTTTAACTACCCTATTGCACATTTTGGTTGGCTGAAGATGCACATTAAAATTAAACTGATTTTCTGTGTAAGTAATTTCCTTATTCGTTCACGTGCTTATACAAATGTATTTATTAGTGCTATTCTAATTAATAATTAATTTCAGTTACTGGTACCGACATTCAATTCCGTCAATATAGCTGCTACTTGCTGCAGTTCCCCGACCCCTTTCCAGGTACGGTGACCTTAAAATAATTGTATGACTGGCTAAAAGAAATTGAGTTATTGCCATTTTTCAAAGCAGTTTGATTTTAATTCATTTTGTCAAGATTGTGTGAAGTACAAATCATATTTTCGATAGTCGCACACCCACACTCCGAAGATTGATGTTCCAGCAAGAATTAATACTTGCGTGTAATCCCAAGTGTAACCTTAGAATGATTATGTTTGTGCATTTAAATAATAATTATTGTTGCATTTTCATTTTTTCCAGGCCCCTTTCTGGGAGCCTTGTTAGCCCGCTATCTTAGTTAGCCTTGTTAATAATGCAAGTTTAGTTTTGATCCTATTTTGTTAATTTCTGGTCCTAAATAAATTAACAACTTAACCAGACCTGTACACAAAGAACAGTTTTGTATCATTTCTTCTCGTGCTTGGTTACATATAGATACCAGAAAGAATCAAATTAACACCACAGTTTTTGCAGTGAAGTGACACTCGATCCAGGTTAGCATGCAAAACCTAAAAGTACTGTATCTTGTGTCAGTATTAAAGATGCAAGCTAGTTTCAGTATTGTTGTTCTGTCCATTGGAAATTCAATGAAGTATTGCTTGCAAGTGAACAATAAAGTGTTTAAATCTGAGAGGAACACATGCAGTAATCAATGCAAACCAAATTTTTTATGCCATAAACAGAAACAGAAAACAAAGAAGTTGAAAAAGACTGCTGCTTCAGTTCGTATTCAGATTGGCTGGATGAACAGGACTTCCATTCAGCAGGATGCATATGCAGGTGTCAGGACTGCCAGAGGCGGGGGAACAAGATTTATTACTGTTCCAAACAACTCAACCTACAAAGATCTGTGCGACAGAGGAGTGGAGGCTTTCTTTCCTTCCGGGAAAAATTTAAGCAACCGTAAAATCTCCAAATTTAACTTAGATGGGCTTGGGTGTTATCAGCAACTGATGGATGAGGAAGATTTCAACTTAGGGACTGTCATTGAATCAAACAGTAACCCCTCTAAAACCAGGTTATACATCTTTACAACAGAAAAGGTATGTTGTCATATCTTAAGGTGTATTTAATTTAAATAAGCCTAAAAACCAACTCTTCCCAGTCTAAGTCTTGGACCAATGTGCATTTTCCCTCCATGCGTATCCATCATTAGGAAAACAGAAGGAACAAAATTATCACAAAAATAAGTTGTTTGTGCAGTTAAAATCAAACAATCAAAATTATTTCTAAATAAAGTTTTCAGGGGGAGCTTTTTGACCATCTTTTTATCAAAACTCTTGGTCCTGTGAGTTTAAATGTTGCAAATCTTCTATGCAATCTACTTTATTTGGTATGTAAGCAACTAAAATATACTGAGACAATTGAAAAAAATGCAAGATGGCATAGTTTTGAATTAATGTAATTGGCCTTTAATCTTATTTGTAATTGTTTTCATTGATAATTATGGTAACTCGTGTAACAAAAGTTTGCGTACCATAGGAAACAATTATCAAAATAACCATATAACCTTTTGTATGTGTTCTTATGTGGTTCAATGTGACACTATTAATCCTCTACAGTTACAGAGTGACTGGCATTAAATGTTGTGTGAGTGGAAGTATAAACTTATGCATGGTAACTAATAAGTTTTTTTTATATAGACCCAACAGTGTCCATGCACAGCTACTTCACCCCCATCCGCATCGGACTCTGATCCTGAGCAGCCAGTAAGTGTCCTTATTATGTGTGCTCGATTTACAAGAACTTCTTTTAGTGTTTTATTCTACAATTTATAAGCAGCAGCAGCGTAACTAATTTATATTTTTTAAATTCATTTTGTTATTATTATTATTAATATTATTATTATTATTATTATTTATGTATTATTTATTTATTTATTTATTTTTATTTTTTTCGGTGGGGGGGGGGCACGATGGGTGCACCATTTTTCTAGGGGGGGGGGGGGCACTGGTGGCAACTTAACTTTAGATTGTATAATTTGCACCTTTTTAAACAAGATCTTAAAATTTGTAATGACCGGTTCCAAATGCTCCCTCAATTAAACCAAAGGGAATTTGCAAATGATGTTTCTAATGTTTTTTGTCAGTGCTTGTTAAAGTTGCTTAGCCTTACTTTTTTAACTTTTTCCCAATTTGTCCCGAAAATTTTGATTTAAATATTAAATAGCTATAGAAATGCCTAGAATGCCTAGATCATAGAAAGTTCTAAGCTTTCATTTGATATATTGCACACACAAAATCCACCAATGAGCCCTGATGAGCAAATTTATAGTGGCAAGATAGTAAAATTTTATATTAATATTTCACAAACATCTCAATTAGGCTTAAAATTGTGTGTGTATTTTAGAGTGTTTCTGAACTGACTGACCCGGAGACAGGAAGGAGCGATGACTCCTTATCCCTGCCAGATGTTGATTTGGAAAACTGGTCCTCATTGCCTGTAAGTTTTAATGAGTAAAATGTATTGATTGTGATTGGACAATGTTTCAAATTCTGCAATTCTTTTCATTTTATCTGAAAACAAAAACGAGTTATAATTAAAAGAGGGAAAAATACTCATATGCAAAAACAGTGTTTTTTTTCTAGAGATATTTATCAAAGACAGGAGCAGAGTATTAACTCATTAGAGGCTGTCACTCAGTTATTTTACAAAGGGCCCTGTGTGAGTAACATGTAGTGCTGTAAAGTCAAGCTTCTGACAATGATTGTGACATGTCTGTTAATAGGCTACTGGGGAGAGTAAAGCTTAATTTAAAAAAGGAATGTTCATGATTGCATATCAATGCATGCAATAAAGCACACAGGACGTCATATTATGTACCAATTAGTCTCTGAAGTTTATTTTTTGTGTTAAAAATTAAATGATAATTCATACAAGGTTAGCAATGTGTGGAAGTCTTACACATGTAGTGGGCAAAAAGGCACACACGTCTACATTTTCCTGCAATCCTTTAAAAAAAAGCTCTATTAGCTTCTTGCACAATTATTTACTCATTGCATATCTGCATGAAACATTACCCATGTACAACAACTGAGAAGACAAGTGTTAACAAGTGATTAGTATGTTCTATGAAGAATTGTGTTAAAAAACACCCCCCAAAAAACAAAAAAACAATAGTGAGATAGGTCTTCATGTTTTGACAGTATACTGTGTCTGTCTTTTAACTTCAACTGGGGGTTTTGGAATGTGCATGGTGAGTTTTTATCATGGTTTTAAAGTATTCTACGCAAATGACTGATTGCATTGAAATGTCACTGTATAGATGGTAAGTAAATATCACACAAAAGTACATAATTATATAAATCTTAATGTATCACCATACGGGAAAGAGCGCCGTGAGGCTGCACTGTTTTCCATCTGTCCTTGGGACAAATTTTGAATTTTGGAATTTTTTCATCGTAGCTGTGCCTGATATGGCTGACTTTTGAATGATAGAAATACTATGAGTATACATGCTGCTTGACTGAATATTGGTGCAAAAGCCGACTACCATGTGGTGGATTTTTCTCGGAATTTTCATCGCAGTTTTGACTCGAGGTGACTCCGAGGATCGGCCAACCGTGACCGCTATGGGCCAGACCTACACCCCTGGGAAACTCCATGAACTACGGCCTGTCTCCTGGGGTTCACTCGACCACACAGCCTGGAGATCTGCCTGCAAAGCAGAAATAGCGCTACACTGTCCCACACAACGGGGTTGCCGGGGAGGTGTACATAAACAAAGAGAAGCTTCACGTATTGTTACTACACAATCAGAGGTAACTACATGTACCACTCCAACTATTACGTGTACCACTATTGGCCCTATACAAAGCCAAACTACAATCCCAGATACTTTGAATGTGAACTTAGCACTTCTTAACTGTCGATCTGCTAGGAATAAAACTGACCTGATAAATGATTTTATGATAGAGAACAAGTCAGATATTGTGGCACTGACAGAAACCTGGTTTACTGGAACAGATGATGATGAAAAATACATTGCTGAAATTTGTCCTCATGGCTTTACTTGCACACATATCCCTCGAATGGGCAGGCGAGGTGGGGGTGTTGCAGTCATTTTGCGTAAAAGCTTCAACATGAAACTTTTGGAAACTCAGTGTTTTGCTTCTGTTGAGTACATGATGATGAACATTTCCTCTAGCAACAATAACTCTGCAATTAACTTAATTGCACTCTACCGTCCTCCATAGTCCTCTCATAAAAACTTCATTACTGAATTCTCGACGTTGCTTGAGTCCGTTGCGCTTGAGAAAAACTTGGTTGTGGTTGGTGATTTAAATTAAATAAAATTGATCCAACTGAATTCATCAGCGACATGACCCACCTATTACCAACAACTCCAGATTCTGAACTGTCTGCTCAGGTACAGCGTTATGAATCTACCCTCAGACAACTAATTGATAGACATGCCCCGATACAGAGGCTCCTACTACCTGTTCGTCCGCATAGCCCTTGGTACACGCAGGACATCATGGAAGCAAAAAAGCTAAAGCGGATGTATGAAAAGCAGTGGAGGAAATCTGGTCTGACTGTTCACCGTCAAATGTTCACTGAGCAAAGAAATCTGGTAACTTTGTTTAATTAGAGATGCCCGACGGTCACATTTCAAACAGAAGATATCCGACAATGCAACCAACCCAAGAACACTGTTTTCTGTTGTTGATGGTTTGTTACACTGTAAACCATCACAGTGTCTTCCTGACAACCCATCTGCACTAGACCTCGCGGAGAAATTTAATGTTCACTTCGAAACCAAAGTTGCGCGCATCAGGTCGTCGCTTGACGGTCAATTACCATCAGTTTCAGCTTCCGTCCAGGACACTCGTACTACATCGACACTCCAACTTTTCAAATCTGAATCAGAAGAAACTGTTGGCAATCTCATCCGTCGCTCACCTTCGAAATCGTGTGACCTTGATCCAATGCCCACCTCCTTTTTGAAAACATGTCTGTCATCGGTCCTACCTGCAATTACAAACATTGTCAACTCATCCATAACAACAGGAACCATGCCTCAGCAATTCAAAACGGCTCACGTCACCCCCATTATCAAGAACGCAAAGCTAGACAAGAACATGCTCAATAACTACAGACCTGTGTCGAATTTGCCATTCATCTCAAAAATTGTGGAGAAAGTGGTAGCTGGTCAACTCAATGACTACCTGACATCAAACAACCTGCTTGAGTCGGCACAGTCAGCATATCGTAAAAACCACAGCACTGAAACTACACTCCTCTGTGTTCAAAATGATATCCTAAGAGCCATTGACAAGAAACTCTCTGTAATTTTAGTGTTGCTCGATCTTTCCGCGGCATTCGACACTATTGACCACAAAATCCTCCTGGAACGCCTTCATTACAATTTTGGTATTACTGGATCTGCCTTGAAGTGGTTTGCATCACATCTGGAAAATCGTACCCAAGCTGTAAAAATAAATGGGTCCTACTCATCCAACACTACACTACACTTTGGTGTTCCTCAGGGGTTAGTGCTAGGTCCTGTGTTATTTTCCTTATATTTTTCACCTGTTGCCAACATCGCCGCACGCAATCACAAACTGTCCGTTCAGCTTTACGCTGATGACGCCCAACTCTATATGCCCTTTGTCCCCACAGACGCGAACACTGCAGTTGCCCGTACGGAAGCATGTGTCTCTGAAACTAAGGAATGGATGGTCGCAAACAAACTTCAGCTCAACAGTGACAAGACAGTCATCCTCTTGCTAAACTCCCCCAGTCAGCACGGCCATAACACCATTAACAGCATCCCCATTGATGGTCATGCCATACCCTTTAGCACCACAGCTAGAAACCTTGCCATCATCTTTGACCGGCATATGAACTTCACCACCCATGTCAGACATACCACCCGCATTGCCATGTACCACTTGAAAAACATAAATCACATCCGCTCATTGCTCTCTGACAAAACAGCTGAGCAGCTCATCCATGCACTTGTAACATCTCGGCTTGACTACTGTAACTCACTCTTGTATGGACTTCCAGCTTCCACCTTACATCACCTTCAGAGAATCCAGAACATTGCAGCTCGTATCCTAACACGCTCAAACAAGTTCCAGCACTTCACCCCGGTCCTTCAATCACTACACTGGCTCCCCGTCGAGCAACGCATCATGTTCAAACTCCTCTACATAACTTACCTTTGCATCACCAACAGTTCATCCCCCTGTACCTGCAGAAGCTTCTGTCACCGTACAAGCCTGTGCGTCAATTAAGGTCCAGTGATGCCAACTTGCTTGTTATTCCACCTTCCAGGTTAAAAGCTTATGGGGATAGAAGTTTCTCAGTTGCAGTCCCCCGCCTATGGAATAGTTTGCCTCCCACCCTTAGATCTCAACCAGACATTGCTTCATTCAAATCCAGTCTCAAGACCTACCTCTTCAGTCAAGCCTACCATTAATTTTTCCCTTGGTCCTCCTACAGCGCCGTGAATAGTTTTCTAGATACCAGCGCTTTACAAGTTTTATTATTATTATTATTATTTTGTCTTGTATTTGTAGGTTTCCCAAAGTGCACCACAGCACATGCCAACAGGAACCCCTACTGTAAGTGTATTTAATCTTCCATCGTGTGTGAACACTGACATAACCTGTGCTGTCAAAATGCAAATTCAGACGATGTATAATAGGTTGAAACGTTTTGCCTGAACTTGGCTGAACATTACTGGAATATTCCTCAGAGAAAGTAACAATAAAAATGTATCATCTTCAAGATGTAATAATCTGTAAGACAGCCCTGATATTCGCTGCCTTATGGAGACATTAGACAAAAGGGAAAGCAAGGAACAATGTGTCTCCATAGGGAAATTCTAAAGAGAGGGTTGCTCCACATGCTTGCCCTGGGTATTAACAATCTTGCCCCTCGACAATGTTGCCTCCTAGCAAGCTCGCCCTCTCAATAAATATGCAGAGATCCTCCACTAGCAAGCATTTGATGAAAGTAGCTTATGCAGAGATTCCGTGTTTGGGTGAAATGAAATGATTGAAAATGAAAAAAAGTTGACAACTAGGCCTTAAACACTCTGATACTTAAGGCCTAAAACATTGACTTGATTTGTATGAGTTTTTCTTTTTAGTTAACTGTCATTAGGCCTAACCCTTGATGTATTTTGTTACTTAGCCCATCTTTTCATTTGGCTTAAAACAATGCTGGAAAAAATCTTTACCGTTTCAAAAGGAAGACAGTCGCCACATTACCCGACGGCCACATTCGTTGCACGAAAAGTTCTTGTACATGTTAATGTATACACATACATGCTCCTTTAACCTTTTATAAATACCTAGGAAAAACTGAAAGCACAATGCTTTATTTTGACTTCCTACTGAATAATAACGTACAATAAAAAATTTGATTAACGCTTTAAGACTTCATTTATTAATCAATAAACCTTTTCATTAGACCCCGATATGTTGCCAAAAAATAGAACCAAAAATTTCAATTAAATGTTATTTATTTATCTATAAAAATTCACCTGAAATAACAAACGCAAAAATATACTGACTTATTATGATATCTCAGTCAGGGGGTGACTTTGTCACAACCCAGGGCAAGCTTGCTAGGGGGTGAGATGACCAGCATTCACAAAGCATGGTGTTTGGCACACAGAGAGGGCCATCACAGTTTCATTCTTTGAAAAAAGTATAGGTTGAATAACAAACAACGGCCGCAATTTTGATTATTAAAAAAATTGCTCGTTCTTCTACCCATATTTTATTAAAAGGACAAATCTGCGGTAACCACATTTCTCGTGACAAACTGTGTGCTAAATTTCATGCTTTTATCATCAAAGGCATAATTCCCCAAGGAACCCCTATTTCCCTCACTAAGCCTAATCATTAAAATGGGACACGTACTTAACAAAGGTTAGATTTAAAGCTTTGTATCAGAGCAAATCCAAAGTAGCTTGCTGGTCTGTTATACGAAGAAATGTGTTGAAAAGCAAAAAGAGTGAGGTTGGTCTTAACGTTTTGAACAGTACACTGTGTCTTCTCAAAACGAGCAGAGAGCAAAATTGTCAGAACCACAATTGTAACAAATTATTTAAACCTAGGCTATGATTTGTACAAACTAATGATAGTGTCATGGTTAACATTCTACAAACGTTGATTGCATCAAAATGCTACCATATAAATGGTAAGTAAATTTTAAACAAATAAATCCTAATTAATAACCATATTTGTCTTGTTTCTGTAGGTTTCCCAAGTGGACACAGGAACCCCAACGGTATGTGCACATGTTTTAAACTGTAACATCAATGTAAATTATTCGGTCAGTGAAATCTCTTCGTGGAAACAAATTTTAAATCCACATTGATATATGCCACTTATATGATGAGTTAACACAATCAGGACCAGGGAATCCTGGGGATGGACTCACATGAAACTTGCCACAGATGTTTATTTACCCAGTGATTATGTCAAATAATTGTCACAAGTCATGGCAGAAGGCATTTTTTACTTTTATCTTTTGCAAAAAAATTGTAATATCCTCGTAATTTTTTGTATTTGTCCAAATGTATCTTTTTACATGAGCATAAAAGTTCAAATCTATTAATTACTGGAATTCACAGTATATATCTATTGTATCCACTTTATATCCCTTAACTTATCCCATTTGGGGGAAACATTTAATATTTTTGCCTTCAATATGACTGCCACCTTTCATGACCGTGGATGCATTGATGAAGCTTGGTTGACAATTCATTATTTTTTGGACATGAAAAATATAATTTGGCACTGTAAAAAAATTCATCATCAAATCTTTTGATAATTTAATCCGAAATTGCAGACTGAAAACACAAAATCCAAGATGGCCCCCGGAAATGGCGGCCATTTTGAATTAGCACAATGCATTTAAAACTATCACATGACCCACCACTAATTCATATAATGTGAAAAATAATATAATCGGGAGTAATCATTCTCCATGATTAACCTCGATTTAACACTTATTTTCATTTACAGGTAACCTTCAATTTTAAGAGCACACAGTGCCACATATGTGCAGATAGACAACATGACAGCTTCCTGATGCCATGTGGGCACACATTTTGCACTCCATGTGCAATACACTTCCATGAGAATACTGGTTATTGCCCATACTGCAAGATAAGTTCACAGAGAGTCCAAAAACTGTTTAACTGTTAGACGTGGCAAACAAAATCAAAGAGGTGTCCCAGCGTCAGTCATGTATTTCCAAATTTGTGGCCCCAAATGTATGAGCTAACATTTTCTGAATTCCAAACAATTACAAAAGTATAAAGTTGCATGTAAAATTTCAAAAATTTAAATTCAAATTACAAAAACTTAAATTTCAATTTCCAAAATTTCATCAAGTAGTTTCCAACAAGCAATTATCAATAACCCTGATTATTATCAATAACCCTGATTCATAAAAATAAAATTCCAATCCTCGAAATTTGCGCTGAAAGGGCTTCGTTAAAAACTACATTCTCAGATAATATTTATTTTAGCAAGAAAATTGGGTTTAAAGTCCAGCTGGGGTACTAGAGTATCATGTTGTACACATGCTTGTATTAAGTTATTCAATTGTGTTACGCAGTGTTTTAGATTTTAATCCTCCCAATTGTTGTTATTGTTGTTGTTTAAATATTCTCGCAATATTCTCTTCTTTTTTACTTTATTGTGCATGATGATGTTTGATTAAAGTAATCATGAACACAATTAAGTATTATAACATCAACTTCTATCAACATATTAACTTTCCATTAATTAGGGAATACGTAAGAAACGTAAGGCCTATATTTTCACAAAAAGACATCATGTAAATAAAAATATTTCCCAATCCAATTTTTCTAGTACTTAAATTTGTTGACGTTTGACTATGAGTTTAATGCAAGCCTACAAGGACTGTTGGAATAGACCTTTAAAAATAATAAACCAATGTGATGTCATCCCAGGTAAACTGTGCAACACCCCAGTAGGATGGTCATGGTGAAACTGGAAGAGTTATCTAGTTTTCCTAGGCTTAGGTGTCTTTCTGTGACTGACTTTCTGGTAACAAGTAGGTAAAACATTGATTTATTATTTATTGTTTATTATTTTTTTTTAACCATTTTAAAATTAACTGTCTGCTGCGATTTGAAGTACACAACCCTCTTTTCTCAAGCCTGAACAAGTCCACTCTTCACCAAATGTCACACAGAACTAAAGATCAAATAACTACACAGTGCAATATTACTGTGCATGTCACGTTGGGAGCCTGTGGTATTCTGCAATTGTTGTATATCAGTGACGTTTTAAAGATGTTATTGTTTTACTTACAATTAAACTTTTAAACCACTACATTTGTATTTTATATGTAAAAAGAAACGCTTTCATTTCCATTAAGTTAACTTTAACCTGGATCAGCACATTGGTATTTTTGTACAAGAAGTGTCATTTAAGTACAAGTTAATTTTCAGATCAGTACATCAGGGTTTTTTGTACAAGAAGTGTTATTTTAAGTACAAAACTTTAAGTTCATTCAGTGCATCAGTATTTTGGCACAAGTAGTGCTGTTTTTATACAAGTTAACTTCAGTGCATCAGAATTTTTGTTCTCTAAGTGTTCGAACCCGTTATTACGGATTGCGAATCCGTTATTACGGATTCACAATCCGTTATTACGGATTGCGAATCCGTTATTACGGATTCGAATCCGTTATTACGGATTCACAATCCGTTATTACGGATTCACAATCCGTTAGTACGTATTCACAATCCGTTAGTACGGATTCACAATCCGTTATTACGGATTCATTGATTGATGCGTGTTTTGCCGGTCCACAAGTGCAGAATGCCAGCGACAGGTGTTGATATAGAAATTGTTCGTTTTTATTTCAATTTAGGCTTTAACTATGATGAAATACTTGCGTCATTACTAGCGAACCACAATATTTTGTTAAGCAAGCGAACTCTTCAGCGAAAGCTCCGAGGTATGGGTTTATTTCGCCGGAAATAGCCTGCTTCCTTGAAGCCGAAGTGCAGAAGTCAGGCCGCTTACACGGTAACAGGTGGATGCATTTGAAATGTTTACAAAATGGCATTAACACGGACAGGGAAACAGTCTGTCATCTTTTAGGAATCTTAGATCCTGAAGGAGTACACTGCAGAGCAAGAAAGAGGCTTCAGAGACGCGTGTATCGAGTAAGAGGTCCGAACTATATTTGGCACATCGATTCTTATGATAAATTAAAGTATTATGGAATATGCATTAATGGCTGTATCGATGGTTTCTCGAGACAGATACTTTGGTTACAAGCCTACACAACAAGTAGTGACCCAACAGTTATCGCAGGTTATTATATGCATACAGTGCGTGATGGGAAGAGATGTCCAAGAATAGTCAGGGCAGATTTTGGTACCGAGAATACCGTCGTACAGCAAATGCAAATGTTCCTGCGAAGGAACTTCCATGACACATTTTCTGGTCCGAAAAGTTTCTTTCTCGGTAGCAGTCCGAACAACCAACGGATTGAGTTCTGGTGGAGTATCTTACGCTAACAATGTGCGCAGTTTTGGATGAACATTTTTCATGAATTGAAAGACAACGGCGAATTCAGTGGAGATTTTCTGGACATTTCATTGGTACAGTTTTGCTTCTTGAATCTTATTCAGGTATGTGTTTTATCCCTGGCTATTTTGTTCTGTAGCACAATCCGTGCATCTGATGTCATCAACTTTATAATCATTCACAGTATACTCCCACCCAGAGCAACAGATGAGAGGTGCTATGCTATGAAATTAAAATTTTGAGTATTTACAAGCCGTACTGCGAGTCTTTTTTGTGAACCTCCCACTACGATTTACAAAAAAAATAATTATTACCAACAACGACACTACTTTCAGCTTGATTCAAGAGGGACAAGCATATTCCATGAGTATAAAGGGTGTGGTAAAGAAAGCGCTCAGTTAAAGGGAACTGTGTCTCGTTCAACCAAATATGAAAGAACAAAATGATTTTGAGGGAACAAAACAATCCTTCCAGATGAATGAAACACATCATTTTTTTACCTGCTCTATTTATTGTTTGACTCCGAACCCATTCGATTGCTGGTATAAAATGCTTAGAATGTATAGCAAACATGGAGTGCATTTTCAGTCATCTTCCAATTCCTTCCAATATACAATCATATCGCAACCTTATTAATGTATTTCACTTTCTTGCGTATTCGTATAGGAGAGCTGGACACAGTTGTTCGAGAGTGGAATGCCCACAGCATCAGTCCTTCGAGAAATCGCCATGGACCATTTGGGCGTCCTGCGATCATGTACTCCTTGCCCCAATTGTATGGAGCCCGAGAACTTTGCATGCCTGTGCACCTTGACGAAATAGAAGTGTGTGACAGTGAGTGTACCTTTAAAGGAGTTTACCCCTGTGATAAGGACGTGTTTGAGTTGTGCACCATTTTGATGACAGAGAGGGGGCTCACTGTTCCGCAGGACTCAGACGAAGGTCTTCATTTATATAACTTTCTCAGAACAATGATTCGAGGACAGTTGTAGTTCCATTACTTCCGTGAGTCTGAAGGTTGAACAAGCACAAACCACGTCAAAGGACTTACTTGCTGAGTCCCCCAGAATAAACGGACAACACCTTCTAATACTAGAAATCTTGTGAATCTGGTCTGCAACTGCAAGCCTCCAAAATCAAATCGAACATCACTTAGTGTACAACATTAACAAAAAATTACATTGGCTACCCATTTGCTTTAAATTGACGACATTGTGGAAACTGTTGATCCACCACCAAAAAGCGTTTTTGGCATAGAACCCATACCTTTTAATTTTCTAATAACTAAAAAGTGACCGGTGTTAGTTGGCATCTTTTTTGCTTAACAGAAAATGATGATGTTGCAGTTTAATAAACCACTATAAAAACATGAACAGTTTTGTTTCATGAACGTTTGCACATTTTTTATTAAACACCATCACTTTGGTAACATCCTGTAAAAGTTGGCAACTGAAAACAACTCGGAAAGAGGGCCAATAACCAGTAGTAAGAATGGATCAATGTAATAGATCAATGTAACTTTAAAGAAACTTGCATGTGTAACCGCGAAAAATGGGACACTAGAAAAATATTAGAACAAACGATGGGGATAGGACCGAGATCTAAAGTGACGAGACGCAGGCTTTCCTTAAACAACTAGGGACAGAGAGACTAAGTGAATTTTAAGCAAACAAAATTGAAATTCTAATTTAATTGGTTTTCCTCTTCAACAGAACTCAAATTTCGGAAAGAACGAACAATGAGTTTGGTTAAAAATGATTTAAAAAAATGATACTTGAATAAATGAATAATAATCTATTTCAATAAAAACCCAGCCAAGAAAAAATAAAAAAGGAGCAAACAACTTAGTATAAAAAAAAACCCTTAAACCAACACAGCAC
Organism: Marthasterias glacialis; assembly: GCA_911728455.2. Lineage (NCBI taxonomy): Eukaryota > Metazoa > Echinodermata > Asteroidea > Forcipulatida > Asteriidae > Marthasterias > Marthasterias glacialis. Next base: position 16,178,377 of record OU452220.1, on the reverse strand, counting down.
TAATAGTGGATTACTCTAAACGCTACCAGAACAGATAAACATGTACCTGTAAACGCAAAGATAAATACAAAAGAAAAGTGATTAAGAGTACATATCATACTACAAATACAAGATTAAGAAAATATGCACAAAAATAACCAAAGTTGTAGGCCTATGCCTCATGTACAAAATATACTAGAGGTGACTTAAAGAGAAAACTATACACTTGAAGACCTCTTTAAATTTGAATAACAAAGAAACAGGAAGGATGGGCATGGGATTATAGCAATAAAGAAGGGTAGTAAAGTTCCAGTACTGCACAAACCTATGGAGCTCATTAAATATGCAAATCCTTAAGTATGCATCTTAGAGGGCAATGAGTTACAGTGTCATGGCATGGTCAAGGAACTCAGTCTCAAGAAAAAGGCAAAATTACTTATGAACATGAATAAGAATGGAATAAGAAAAAGACTAGAATATAAGATAATACTTCAAAAACATGGCATAAGGCAACATGTATGGAATTTCAGACTAAGGCAATAAAGATCAATGTAAAATGCTAAAACACATCAGGCTTGAGCAAAACGTTTGGTCACGGCACTTAAAGGAATAAGTGTCTCCAAACTAAAGCAAAAAAAATAGCATAAATAAACCAAAAAAATACTCATAAGTGGCTTAGCAAAACAAGTCTGACAAAAATAGTTACTTTACACAATATGTTTAAAGAGAGTTCTGATAAAAACCATAAGTTTCCTAAAGCAGTAAAAGTTTCAACACTCAACACTAACTCTTAGAAAACAGAATAAAAGTACAAATTGTAAATAAACTTCCATTGGAAACCTACCAGAAGGCAAAATAATAGTTTCCACACTTAGTAAGTTTGTTGCAAGACATACAGTAATTATAATTCCCATCAATAAGCAACTGAAATGAGATAGGAGTCAACACTTGAACATTTCAAACCACTGCTGGAAAACCTTTAGCATCATAAGCAAATCAAAATGAACTTGAGATTTACTCAGAACTAATTATAAAACTGAACTTCTCAAGAAATTACATACAAATGGGAAATATGTATACAATGCAGATAATCAAAGTAATCTAAAATGAAACTCACCAAATTTACTGAGCAGTACGAGTTGAAAAAGCAGTTGTCCAGGAGGATGTTGGAGACTATAACAAGTATTAAAATTTATTATAACAAGTAGGTCTACACCCAAAGCTGCTTAGCTGCTCACTGACTCCCAAAGCTTTAGTAACAAAGACAGGGGAGGGGAAATGGTCTGGTGCCCTAGAGACATTACCCAATTATATTACAAGAAGTATCGGTATAACTCAGGGGACCCACTCCTATTGCATAACAACTAAATAAACTCAAGGGGAGCCTCCCCTATGATGTTGCAAAAACAAAAATAGTGATAAATTACTTAACAAAAATTCCACTCCTCTACACATGCAGATATAAATAAAAGGTGAATATAACGGTTGAATGAATGTAGACGTACTTTTTCCACTAATATAAACAGGAAACCATACTGTTTTGTTTCCATCTGATCGTATACAAATACAAAGGTAGCTAACCCCCCCCCCCCCGAAAAAAAACAAAAAAAACAAAACCTTTCTAAGAAGACTCAAAGAAAGTCAAGAGATAAACGTGCTTCTAAACTCGTCAGTTCACTGCATTTATAGGATAAGGGTGGTCCGGTTTTTTGTTTGTTTGTTTGTTTGTTTGTTTTTGTTTGTTTTTTTTTGGGGGGAGGGGCAATGAAACCCCTGTGGACCAAGGATCATTGTGTGTCTTACTAAAAAATGTTTATTCACGGTCTCATCGAAATTACTGCCTTTTCGTGTTGCAGTCATGATATTTATCGTTTTCTTTCGGGATAAATACTTCAGATTAAAGTTTCCCACAAACTTCCATAATATTAAGCCACACTTTTCAAGAGTGACCCCAAATAACATCAAATTAATACGGCAAAGACAACAAACATCCTTTATAGTAGACTTCCAAAACGCGTTGAACAGTTAATGTTAACACAACGCAGAATCTAACATGCTATCTGCCAAAATGTGTCAAGATTTAGGCCCGGACTTTGTGTAAGAAATTTGTAACGACGTGAATTCTGTAGGATATGGCCCCCATTTTGTGAACCACAATGTTTCTTTGAGACAAAGAGTGCACTGGAAGGATACATTATATTTTTTTTAACGGTTATGTTAAACTATGCCCGTATCAATAAGTAATTTTTATCATCACACTTGAACTGAATCCAATAGTATAGGCCTATGCTGTAGTCGTTAAGTAAGCTTACAATGATTGACTTAAGAGCAATATCACAAGTATTGTTGAAGTAAAAAAAAAAACACACAATTACAGAAAACAAATTGTTTTAATAAAGGTTATGCAGTATCGGTATAACACCATGTATATCAAACACTCTTGGGAAACAACTTGTGTAACTGTCTTAATCAAGGCAATGAACCATCAACTCTAATTTTACATAATGTCCATTACCCAGATGCCACTGTTCAGGATTTCGTTGAATTCTTGTTTTAATTCAACAAAACTGTCATACGTGGACGGCACTTCTAACACGTTACCACATGTATGAGCCACTGGTCTTCTCTGAAAACCCTCGAGACTGGTAAAGGTGATGGTAATGTTCTCCCGTGGTGTGATGTCTGAGGCTGTTCCGAACCGCAGAAATTTTTCAAGCATTTTGTTGTCCAACGATCTAATATATCTCTTCAGAAATGTTGTGACCATGCCCTGCTGAGGCGTACATTGTTCTGGAAACTTCAGCTTGGTGAGTACCTTTTTAGCGTCAGGCTTCAGGTCATCATACATTGACACGAACTCTTGTCGGGATAAATGAGAAAAAACTGGTTTGAGATGCTTTTTCTTGTTTTCAGCGATAAAGCTGGGTTTCTGGATGCACTCTTTGTGACCCAATTCAGCAAGTAGGCGGGGCAGGTTTTCTGCAGTCGGTATTCTGCGGCACTCGGATCCTCCTAGTATGTCCAAAAGTTCATCTGTACCAGTATCCTCTGATGGAAACTCATTCAATGCAGATTCAATAATTTCCCGTTCAGATTCGGGTATGAACTGTAGGAAAGTTTCTTTTGTGTCAGCTTGACTGTCGCCATAAATGGCAGTTTCCATAAAAGCCGGAGCCAGACCTATTGGGAAGTATCGGAGCTCCTTCCAACCTTTGGAAATAATCCTTCCAACAGCTTTCCATTCCCTCTCGGAAAAGTCATGTCGAAGAACAGGTACTTTGAAGGTCGCACCAGTTGTCATTTTTTCGTTGAACTCCATCCAGAATTGGGTGAGAGCGTCTTGAAATACACCAACACCTTGCCCCGACTCCACTTCACCGTTGGGTAGAATCTTATGCACAGATATTTTGGATCCCATGATACTTGGCTGGGAGAAAGCTTCAATCATGTCTTCAATGATAAATCCTCTCCGAAGGATAATCACTTCATATACTCCAGAACTTGTTGAACTATTATCTCCTTCCTCTGGCAGTGGGGTAGTTTGACACGGTAGGGTATCATTTAGATATTCGCCTTCCCTGCTGCCAAACGGTCCAAACTGCACTGTCGGGGTGTCAGGTTGTGATCCAACTCATTCGGAACTGTCGATGTCCACAACCACCTCATTGCCGACATCCCACCAAAATAGTTCTTGTTCTTGTTCGTCTTCTTCAGCCTGAGCATCCGCTTCAGTTTTATGTACCCACTGTTTCTCTCGATTTTTCTGTTTCTTGTTTCCTCCATCTTCGCCTCCATCTTCGCCTTCCAAAGTACAGGCATTTTAACTTCATCGTAGAGGGCACCAACGGTGAAATCAGAAGAAATTGGTAGTTTTCTGCAGTCACACATTTCAAACTCAAAGTCTTCTAACTTTCCTTTTGAAGAATTCCCGTCCTTAAAAAAAAGGTCCTTGGATAACTTCATCAAGTCTTTCTTGCCAGCTTTTTTGGAGACCGAAATTGGCCGACTTCCTCCTCCGTGCTGTTTACGGACTTGCTTGTAGGCATTCGCATGGTAGTTATAATCAATCCACCCAATGTCAATTTTTCGAATATCCTTCTGGGCATTTCTGTTGCCTTTAAGCTTCACTGATCGGTTGTCACTACTCTCAGACAGTCCAACATCATCTTCATCTTCCGTATCCGTGACTGTTTCTCTTCGTCGCTTAAGCTGCAGCTTTCGACGCTGTCTGTCTAGCAGTTTCTTTTTCCTTTCTGGTAGCGGTGCATCTGATGGGCCTGCCTTTTGACAAAAGTTTTTAACTGCAATTCTGTCGCCAAGCAGAGGGATGAAAGTTTTCATCGTGTCATCATCAATCATCCCAATTGTATCTGCATCAATCTAAAGCAAAAACAAAAATAAGGTGAAAGTAAGTATACGTCAGTAAAATGTTCATTTCATTTGTAAACTTTTTTTTCTTTTTATATTTATTATCTATCAAACAATTTGTGACTGTGTGGGGATGGCACGGGCCACGTGCCCCCCCCCCCTCCCCCGCTGATGACCGTGCTCCGCGGTCGCCCCCTTTTGAAATCTGGAGTTTTGACGTTTTAATTCAGAATAAAAAGTTACATTGTGAAAGCTTTTATGCAGTATTATCATCAATGATTTTCAAACTTTTTTTTTTCTATATTGTAATGGTGGTGCTGATCAGCCAGCAGAGGGCCCCAACACGACTCCATGTGGGATGCACAGAGAGAAATCGGTGCGCAGAGCCTCATTAATAAACCTAACAATTTTTTTTCTGTAAATCAAAAAAATTAAGGCCCTTGGTTTTTTAGATTGTTGAAAACGGTCCAACATTAAGCCTTTGGGGTTGTCGGCTTTTGTCCCGGAGCATTTTGGGTAGACTGGCCCTCTAAAAAATTGTCATATTTTACTAAACAGCGTTGGGTCATTTTCCCAAGATGAACTCTGGCCAGTTTACTCATTCAGGGGTGTTTTTATTTTGGTCAGCCTAGCGAAAATTCTCAACGGCTAACCTACTAAAAATGGAAAAGAAAAACAAAGTTCAGATGTCAGAAAATATATTTGATTTGTTCTCTGGAGTCTGAGAGACTTTTAAATATTTTTTGAGTATTTTTGAATATTTATCATTTAGCATTGGCTACTATATGGGAGCCCATTTAGTGTGGTGCACCCTGCGGAGTCGGTTGGTGCGAGCTTCTGATGGAAGATTCGGCGACGCTTAGACCGGAGAACGTTTCCTAAACATCTTGCAAAATTGTGATTTGTGAGAACAGACGTGTCAAAACAAAGCTCCCTTTGTAGTGTCACGAAAGCAGAGAATTTGTGTCAAAGTCTACAATTCACTTTGTGGATTCACGCCGGGAAAGTTTGAGTTACAATATTACAGGCAGACAATGTATGAGTGGTTACCTCAACGTCAGATTGTCTTATAAATGGTAAACCAACAGTAGGCCATCTGTAAAGCGGGTTGCTTAGGAAAAATGCAAACAGAAACTACAAAGTGCCCTTAGATAGAAATGGTGCCCCCCAAAAATAATAATAAATAAATAACTCAATAAATAACTCAATAAATAACTAACTAACTAACTAACTAACTAACTAACTAACTAACTAACTAAATAACTAAATAACGAAGGAAGGAAGGAAGGAAGGAAGGAAGGAAGGAAGGAAGGAAGGAAGGAAGGAAGGAAGGAAGGAAGGAAGAAAGAAAGAAAGGAAGGAAGGAAGGAAGGAAGGAAGGAAGGAAGGAAGGAAGGAAGGAAGGAAGGAAGGAAGGAAGGAAGGAAGGAAGGAAGGAAGGAAGGAAGGAAGGAAGGAAGGAAGGAACGAATAAATAAATAATAGCGTTCGAGGGCGCAAGACGTGTTTCGACATCGCTATTGATTTTTTTCGCAGAGTAAGTTTTATGGACATAAATAAGCTTATTCTGGTGGTCTTCAAACTGCATAGTGGCCTTTAGGCCGTCGTTCTTCCATCTCTGTTCTGGCACTAACGAACGCCATTGCAATGGATAGGGCGGGAAATTCGAACCGCCATGTTTTACATTGACCGAACACCATCCGTTTCAACACAAGACACTTGCAAGATTTGGTTACGCCTCAGGAAATCCATAGAGCCATCAACAAAGAAATAGGGACAACAGCAACCATCAAATGCATCGCCCCGTTGGAAAACGGATGGTTTAATGTGACTTTCGACAACCAAAGGCATTGTGAGAAAACGGCAGCGAATGGCTTTTTCCTCAAGAAATCCTTGATACAATGTGAGAGGGCCAACGTCCAGAATTCGGCTGTTATCTACATCAAGGCACCATATGAAATGGCTGATAATGTAATTGTCACGACCCTTACCTTCTATGGTACCGTCACAAACATTAGAAGGCAGACACATGAGTTCGATCAGACCATCGAAACCGGAGTGCGGAGCTGTTTGGTTCAGAACCTCAAGCGACCCATCCCAAGCTATGTGAAGATAGGTAGTTTCACGCTTCCAGTCCGTTACATGGGACAGCAGAAGACCTGCAAAGTGTGCAACGAGCCCGGCCACTTTGCCCGAGATTGTCCAAGGAAGGGCGGTTGCTTTATCTGCAACAGTGAACAACATCGAGCCTCCTGGCATGACAACGAGGAGCAGGTAGTGTCCCAAACCCCTGTTGTCTTTGTGCACACCGGTAGAAGGCCCAACAACAGAGATGACAGCGACTCTGACCACTACAGCGATGACGATGATCCTGACCCTGGAAACGACAGCCAGAAGGAAGATGTCCCTGATGAACCACCCACCCATAATGACGACGACATTGATGACAATGAAGTAGAGATTGAAGAACACGACGATGACCACGACAACGCAATTAAGTCGACGGCAACTGACAAATCGGAGCTGGTGACACCAAGTAGCGACATACTCCACGAGCCTGTGGAGAAACCAAAGAAGCCAATAAACAAAAAGTCGTTCGCTGAAGTCACCTCTCAAACCAAGAACAAGGACCCCAAAGGACAACAACATGTGAAAGGAAAAAAAAACTACACAGACCACCTTCTGGGACGAAGCATGCAGAGCTGGCTTGCCTGTGACAAAAACCCAGAAGCAGACCCTCAAGAAATCTTCTGCATCAAGAAAAAGAAAATCAAGTGATGGTGAGGAGGAACCAGGAAACAAGCAGCAGAAGGAAGAAAGAGCAAACACCAGTGGCGACTCGATGGAGCTTAATGATGTATCAGATCACAACCAAGAACAAACTGATCAGGAAAATGAGGAGGATTTTGTACCTTATGTCCGTCATGGAGTACAGAGATTCAGGAAAAAACGTGAATCATGGAAACGAAATGAGAAGTCTGAGATACAAAACGAGGACTTAAACGAACAAGAGACTCAAACAACTACCAGCCGTAGGGGAAGAGGTAGAGGTAGGCCACTTATCAACTAATCCGAATATATGATGGCTTGGATTAGCCTTCTACTCTGTATGTTGTTTTTGTCTATTGCTTCGGTGAATGTGAACGGTTTGAGAAACGACCATAAACGTGACGTTACCTTTGATTTTTTTAAGCGTCATAAATTTAGTATTGTCCTTTTACAAGAAACTCATAGTGAAGAAGCAGATGAATTATTGTGGAGCTCACAGTGGCAAGGAAAAATGTATTTTAATCACAGGAACCGCCAATCAAGGGGGGTAGCAATATTCATTTCTAACAAATTGGATCTTGATGCTATTGATATCGAGAGGGACAACGAGGGTAGATGGATTAAAGGCAATATTAAATGGAATGATCAATTATTTTCCATAGCTTCTGCTTATGCTCCTAATGATTCTTATGCTAGAGCATTTTACTTTGATGCATTGTGTGATCATATTGACGATAACAATGTTATTATCGGTGGTGATTTTAATTGCAATATAGATAACAATAAAACTGTAGATCATAGTCAAATTATTATGCAAAATGTTTTAAATGAAAAGGATATTCTAGATGTTTGGCGGACACTTGAACCCGACAAACCAGGTTACACACATTTTCACAAAGGTACTAAAACGTCCAGCAGAATTGATTATTTTCTCTCCTCGTCTAACCTGATGAGTAATATCACTGACATGTCTGTATACATGCATGGGTTATCTGATCACTATGTTTTAAACATTAAACTTCATGATTCCAGTGTTAATCGAGGTAATGGTAGATGGATTTGCAATAACAGTCTTCTTAAAGATAATGATTGTATTTTAAGACTTACCTTTTTCTGGATTTTTTGGAAAACTCAGAAGTATATTTATAACAATTTACTTGACTGGTGGGAAGTTGGTAAATTCAGGATTAAAGAAATCATTCAGGAGTATGGTAAAGAGAAAAGTTATAAAGAAAGACAGAAACAGAAAAAGTTACAGAAACGATATGACATTCTTATCAATGATCCAGGTAAATGTAACACCAATGCCATTAGAGATCTCGAAGCTCAATTGAAAGATTATGAAATTGGGGAGTGGGAAAAAGCTAAAATCAGAGTTAGAAACATCACTAAGGATGAAGGAGAAAAGCCATCCAAGTTTTTTCTTGATGTCGAAAAACAACAAATTAAGAATGCCAAGATAGACAAACTTATTACTCCTAAAGGGAAATTTGTTGATGATCCCAGTTCTTTGTTAAATTTGGTGAATTCTTTTTATACTGAACTGTACACGTCTGATAACATTTCTGACTGTGATTTGAATTACATCACTTCTAAAGTTGAGATTAAAGATATTCCTGATGACATTTGTGAGGATCTTGAAAATGATATTTTTGAGGACGAGGTTAAAATAGGTCTTTTTCAAATGAACAAAAACAGGTCTCCTGGCCTTGATGGCCTCACTGTCGAGTGTTATCAAGTTTTGTGGCCTTTTATAAAAGATGATTTTATTGAAGTATTAAATTGTTGCTTTTTCAGAGGTCATCTTTGCAAATCTATGAATACTGGCCTGATTAGGTTAATTTATAAAATGAAAGGAAGCAGGACTGATCTTAAAAACTGGAGGCCTATTTCTCTTTTAAATGTTGATTATAAAATTTTGACTAAAGTTCTTATTAACAGGTTAAAAAAAGCAATGCCCTTTTTAATTGGTGACGAGCAAACATGTGGTGTTCCTGGGCGGAACATTCATGATAATCTCATGCTCTTGCGTGATAGCATTGATTATATTAATTGGAATAATAAGGAAGCAGCCATTTTAACCATCGATCAAGAAAAAGCCTTTGATAGAATTAGTTGGATTTATATGTTCAGCATGCTTGAGAAAATGGGAATTCCCCCCAAATTCATTCAATGGGTTAAGCTTTTGTATAGTGAGCCCAGGAGTTGTGTCATTGTGAATAATTTCATTGGCTGCCCTTTCCAAATAACTAGGGGGATTAGACAAGGGTGCCCTCTGTCTCCTTTGTTATATGCTATTTGTGCTGAGGGTTTAGGGACTCTGATTAGAAGTGATAGTAAACTGCATGGTATTCAACTTCCAGGTAGCACAGAGTGTGTTAAACTTATTCAACACGCTGACGACACCACGGTTTTTATTTCCAAAGATGATGATTTTCATGTCATCACAGATGTTCTTTGTAAATATTGTAAAGGAAGCGGGTCTAAGGTGAACACCTCTAAAACCATGGGTTTATGGCTTGGTAAATGGAAAAAAAGAACTGACAGGCCATGTGATTTCATTTGGAAGAAAGACAAACTTAAAATATTAGGTATTTATGTCGGCAACAATGTCACGCCGGCAGATAATTGGGAAACCAGAATTAACAAAATGAAGTGTGTTTTAAATCATTATAGGCAGCGTGACCTGACCTTGTCAGGGAAAGCAGTTATAGTGAATGTTATGGTTGGCAGTAGCCTGAACTATTTGGGTAGTGTTATGGTCTGGTAAACCTGACAAAATTAAACGCCTCACTATCACTGGGCCCCGCAATATGGGTGGAACCGGCCTTATTGATGTAAGAGTCAGGTTACGTTGTCTGAAACTGATGTGGTTGAAAAAGTACATTCACAGTTGTGGTGAATGGAAAATTCTTTTTAATTACTGGATTGAAAAACCAGGCGAGTCCCATAACTTGGGATGGTATGTTTTTGAGAAAGCTCAAAAGAGATCTTCACAGACCACCCCTTTTTATGAAGACCTCTTCATATCTTTTAGAAGCGCTGAGGCCATCATCACGCCAGTTTTCTCTTCCAAGATGGAGGTTATGGACATACCGCTCTTTAACAATACTGTTATCACTGGTAACCAAGACAAAGATCTTTTAAGTCACATCCTTTTAGCTAATGGTATGAGTAAGTTTAAACACGTTGTTAGAAACAATAGACTGATCACTTTTAAAGAACTGGCCCGGAAATGTAAAATTAATCCCATAAATGCTGGTCGTATTTTTAAACGTCTTGAACAAAACATTAATCCGGACTTGTTTAAAGAGACCCGTTGTGGGCCCTGCAATCACCCTAGCAGGTGGCTGTATTTTCAAATTGATCAAGGGGAAGAGCCTTTTTTGACTTTTTCTAAGCTTTCCACTAAAATCGTGTATAAAACCCTCGTGGCTAGAAAATTGGTCATCCCAAAGGCCCAAGCAAAATGGGCTCAGATTCTTAACCTTCCTGGCGATTTTAACTGGTCTGATGTTTGGGGAAAACTTCACAAAAACAATTTGTTGGATGCCAAAGATAAAGATGTAATTTTTTGACTTTATCATAGAATCCTTCCTACCCGGGACAAACTGTTTCGTATGAAAATCGCGGATATTGCAGTGTGTCCTCTTTGTAATTCGGCCATTGAAACTATTGAACATTTGTTTTTATACTGTAGTAATATTATTGAACCCTGGTTATATGTTGAGCATTTGATTAGACAACAAGTTGGCTGTCGTTTGTTTTCTCTTAATGATTGCACTCGAATTTTAAGCACCAATTTGTCCTTTGTTTCTACGATCATTGTTGTTATGATGATAAGGGTCATATGGAGAGGTCGATGTGATTTGGTTTTTAAAGAAGACAAAAAGCGTACCCAGATCAACCTTATTCAATGCTTTCAACAAGCACTTAAGCATTTCTTGTTTTTGGAAAAACACAGGCTCAAAACATCGGATTTTATTAAATTTTATCAATTTCTGTGTGTAGTTCAGGAAGACAGATTGATGTTTAAGTTTTAATGTGTTGTTGTTTTTGTTTTTTTTCTTTTTTTTGTTTTTTTTGTGACTACGTCACGGTAATTGTTTTTGTGTACATATTTGTATATAAATTTATTTGTGTTGTGTTTCTTTTTACTAAATGTATATGCTATTCAATAGCATTAATTGTTGTACATATTTGTGGATTTTTGTTGAATAAACGGAGTAGTCGTAACTCCATTTGAGAAAAAAAATAAAAAATAAATAAATAAATAAATAAATAAATAATTAAATTAAATAAATAAATAAATAAATAAAGGCGCTGAGGGCGCACAGACGTGTTCATGCTGAGCTCTCGTTTTTACAGCCGAATTTACCCCTTTTTTGCACCTTTTTGGATCACGTGGATCAACTCTTTTTGTTGAAGTGGTGTTTCGAACATTTTCAGAGGATTCTGAGTCGCAAACTAACGGGTAAGAAGGCCTTTTTGGTCATTTTACAACTCATCTGGGCTTGCCTTCCCCAGTCAACCATGTCTTATGAAAGGGATTCGAACCACCCAACGTTGAAACGCCCTAACACCGTGCGTTTCAATGCTCGTCATTTAAATAACACCCGAGGAAGTCTACCATGCGGTGAACAAAGAACTGAATACTGTGAGTACGGTAAAATGTATTGCACCATTAGATAATGGATGGTTTAATGTCTCCTTCAACAACGAAAACGACAGTGAAAAAATTGCCAAAAAGGGACTGATCCTGAAGAAGACCTTAATACAATGTGAGAGGGCCAATGTACTGAATTCAACTGTGGTGTATGTAAAAGCGCCATATGAAATGACTGACCAAGTGGTAGCAACCGCCCTGTCCTTTTATGGAACGGTGCCAAATGTGAGAAGACAGGTGCATGATTTTGACGAACAAATAGAGACTGGAGTACGAAGCCTGTTGATGAAGAATTTGAAGCGACAAGTTCCCAGTTTTTTGAAGATCGGAGGCTTCACACTCCCTGTAAGGCACAAAGGACAGGTGAAAACGTGCAAGATTTGTGAAGAAACAGACCACTTTGCAAGAGATTGCCCTCGTCGAGGAAGGTGCTTAATATGTGGAAGCCAACAACACCGAGCTTCTTGGCATGATGAAGATGAAACACCACAGCAGAGGCCCGTCTTCATGCCCACTAAAAGTCACACCAACCAGTACGAAACTGAAACAGACCCAGAGTGAATACACCCATGAACATAGCCAATCTGAATTTGAAAATGATGACAACTAAGACCAAACAACAACGGAAGAAAACAAGAAAGCGGGCCGAAACACAGTCGAGACACTCAAAGATAAATCCAACCCAACTGTTGAAAAAGTCCAATATCAAGATGAAGTAGGAAAGTCTTGTAGTAGTAGATCCGCCGAGCCACAACTGCAGACAGAGCCAAAATCAAAGAAAGCTTTTACAAAATCTTTCAGCCAGGACCAAGCAAGGGAAAGAGCCAACCAAAGAACAATAAACCAAAACTGACTAAACCCCAATCTTTTTGGGAAGAGGCTTATAAAGCGGAAAAGGAGAGAGCAAAAGAAAAGAGAGAGTCAAGAAAAAGGAAATCAAGTGACACAGAAGAAAACACCGAACTCAAACAATTGAGAGAAGATGATCACAACTCATCAATGGAGATGGGAAATAATCAATGTTCTGATAAAGGTGATAACAGTATACCAATGGAACGTGGAAACAACCACCCTTCTGATCAAGATGATCAATCCATTGACGACCATCAACACAGCGACGATGACAACGGAGAGTTTGTCCCCTATGTACGACATGGAGTCCAGAGATATAGGAAAAAACGGGAACATTGGAAAAGAGCAAACAGTTCAGAATCTCAAGAATCACTACAGCAGTTAGAAAATAAAAGTCAACGGGGAAGAGGAAGGGGTCGACGTCCTACGCCATAAAAATTATGGTTAGCCGTACTATGTTCACCATTGTGATTATCCGTTTGTTATTATTATATTGTGTGATGCTTAAAATAACCACTCTTAACGTCAACGGGCTTCGCAAAAATGAAAAAAGAGAAATTATCTTTAACCATTTGAAACATGAAAAACATGATATCATCTGTTTACAAGAAACCCATAGTATTCAGGAAGATGAAACTTTTTGGAAACAACAATGGGAAGGGGATATTTTGTTCAGTCATGGCGAAAAATCTTCGAGAGGAGTGGCTATCTTAGCATCTCAAAAAAGTGGTATTAAACTCATAAACCAAGAAAATGATAAAGAGGGTCGTATTGTCAAAGCGGATTTCATTTGGGAAGGAATTACTCTTGGGGTAGTATCTGTCTATGCTCCCAATCTAATGTATCCTAGGAAATTTTTCTTTCAAGAGTTGAACAATTTTTTAAATGAAGATCATAACTGGATTGTTAAAGGAGATTTTAATTGTCAACTTGATATTGATGCTAAGGATAAGAGTATTTCAGATTTAAATAACCTTCTTATTCAAAAAGACATGTATGACATTTGGAGAACCTGGTATCAGAATGAGCCTGGATACACATTTTATCACAAATTTCTTAAAAGAAGTAGTAGAATTGATTATTCTTTTATAACGAGTAACCTCCTTTTCATTATCCAAGAAGCCAATGTTGGTTCTTTAGGTATATCTGACCATTGTGCTCTCAGCTTTCGTATCCAAAAACAGCAACCTGCCAAAGGCCCAGGTAGATGGGTTTGCAATAATAACATATTAAACGATGATCAATGCAAACAACGCATTGCTTTCTTTTGGGAATATTGGAGATCTCAAAAAACCGATAGTGAAAGTATCCTTAACTGGTGCGATACAGGTAAAATGAGATTAAAAGAAATCATCAAAGATTATGATACAGAAATGTTCTACAAGGAAAAAAAGCGTAAAGAAAATATGCAAAAAATTCACACACATCTCATAAATAAACATTCTCCCGACACTACTGCCATTTCTGAAGTTGAATAAGAAATTAAAAATTATGAAGAAAAAAGTTTAGAGAAATCTAGAATAAGAATGCATAATCCAAAATGGCTGAGGAGAAGCCAAGCAAGCTTTTTCTCCGTATGGAAAAACAAAGAACCAATGATAATATTCTTAACAACTTAAAAGATGATAATGGTAATTATTATAATGACTCTATTTCGATGTGCAAGTATGTTAATTCCTTTTACCAAAATCTATACTCTGCTGAAAATATCGACAGTTCAGCAACCCAAAACATTTTGGACACCGTTAAGAAGTATGATTTACCTGATGAAGTCATTGATAATTTGGAAAGTTCTATTCAAGAAGTTGAAGTTTTTCATGCACTAAGTCAAATGAAAAGCTGTAAATCCCCCGGTCTTGACGGTTTAACAACTGAATTCTATCAATGTTATTGGCCGGTTATTAAAGACGACTTCATCGAAGTTATTAATGAGTGTTTTCAAAATGGTTCTCTTCCACTTACCATGAATAACGCTCTGATTCGTCTTATCTACAAAAACAAAGGTGAAAGAAACGATCTTAAAAACTGGAGGCTGATTAGTCTTCTAAATGTCGATTACAAACTAATTTCAAAGGTTGTTACTAATCGTTTGAAAAGAATTATGCCTTTTGTTATTGGCAATGATCAATCTTGTGGTGTTAAAGACAGGAATATAAGCGATAATCTTATGGTTCTGAGAGATGTTATTTTTTATATTAATAATGAAAATGATCAAGCTGCTATTCTTAGTATTGACCAGGAAAAAGCCTTTGACAGGATTGAATGGGCATACATGTTTAAAATGATGGAGACTATGGGAATTCCAAAAACTTTAATTAATTGGGTGAAAATATTTTATAGCAACCCCACTAGTAGTGTTATAGTTAAAAAAATTATTACACAACCGTTTAAAGTCACCCGAGGGATTAGACAAGGCTGCCCATTGTCGCCTCTTTTGTATGTTATTTGTGCAGAAGGTTTGGCTAGTCTTGTAAGGAGTAACATAGAAGGTATTGCTCTTCCAAATACGGAGTGTTCATTAAAACTGATTCAACATGCTGATGATACCACTATTTTTATTACTGATGATAAGGATTTTAATATCCTTGAAAAGATTTTTACCACTTACAGTGAGGGTTCGGTTTCAAAAATTAACATTGAAAAGTCGCAAGGGCTTTTGGTTGGTAAATAGAAGGACAGACTTGAAAAACCGGGGGGGTTTTCATGGGTCAGTGATCAGCTCAAAATTCTTGGCATTTACTTTGGCAACGAAGACAATACTCACAGAAACTGGGAACCGAGAATAAATAAAATGAAAGCTGTTCTTAGAAAGTGGTCGGGGAGGAATTTAACCCTGAAAGGGAAAGCTGTTGTCATTAACAGTTTCGTTGGTGCGAGTCTGTCCTACCTGGGATCAATCATTTATTGTCCAGCTGATTACGTTAAACAAATGGAATGCATTAAGTGGTCTTTCTTTTGGAATGGCAAACCAGATAAAATAAAAAGACGGACTGTTATTGGGCCTGTTGCTAAGGGAGGCACTGGGGTAGTTGACATTAAGCTCAAGCTGCAAGCTTTAAAACTCAATGCTTTGAAAAAGTATCACAATGGATCTGGGAAATGGAAATATCTTTTCGAATATTGTGTATGCCAAGCCAGTGGGAAGAACGAACTTGGTTGGTACATCTTAGTCAACCCTAAAGCTATTATTCCTAGTACGCAAGATATATATAAAGATTTGATTCATTCTTTACAGAAACCTGAATTGACTTACAACAAAACCTTTTCTTGTGTTAATGAAACCCATGAACTTCCCCTTTGGAAAAATAGCATCATTACTAATGCTGAGGGCAAAGAATTAGATAGTAAAATATTAAAACCCAAGGGGATGAAACGATTAAAACATGTTCTTGAAAATGGTAATTTAATCTCTCACCAAACCCTGGCTAAAGTTTGTAATATTTATCCCTTAAATGCTGGTAGAATTAGTAATGGTCTTAAGAAATATGTTAATCACAGCTACGTCACTGAGAACAGGGAAGGACCAGCGAATCACTTTTTAAATAATATCACCATTGAAGACAAACAGACTGACACAAATAGTAGACTTCTTGATGGAAATGTTAAGACTGTCTATAGGAGTTTTGTCAGTAATCAGTATGTGTCTCCTGCAGTGTTGCAATATTGGACTAACTATTTTCATTTGACTAAAACTAATGTTAATTGGTAAATTGGTAAATTACATACCGTGATTTGGAATATTCGATGTGAAGTATCTATCAAGGGTAGTAATGATCACGCTGATATTCTTCAAGTTTACAAAAGAAACCTACAGAAATTTCTTCTATTGGAAAACCGTAGATTAAATAAGGACGCCTTCCATAAAATTTATGTGAACAAAGCATTGTGCTTTATCAAAAACGACCAGTTAAAATTCAACTTTTGATTTTCCTTAAATTTCGATCATTTCGATCATTTTGAGTCAAATGTAAGCTTTGTGAGTTTTGATTTTTTTTTTTGCATCGTTGTTGCAGTTTTAACATCAGTGAACATTATATTTTTTAACTTTTTGTTATCTTCATTTCCTTATGTTGTTGTCTGTATATCTTTCATACTGTTGTAAATAGTGTTTGATCGATGACAATAAATGGAGTCAAACTCCACTTGAACGAAAAAAAAAATAAAAAAATAAAAAATATATTAAATAAACAAACAAACAAACAAATAAACAAAACAAAACAAACGGACGGACGGACGGACGGACGGCCGGCCGGCCGACCGACCGACCGACCGACCGACCGACCGACACAATTCCCTTTCCATGATCCCGGTTAGGCACTCCAAGCCTTCATAAATAATGCAAAGTACTTTGGTCTCCTTCTATTCTTGGCCCAACGCCAGGGTTCACAAAACAAACAACAATCAGGTGTCATGCTGAAAAAGCCAGGGGAAAGAGAGGGCTCTACAAGTTTTCGTCCACACAGTTCACCTATTCAATCGGTTAAATACATTCGGTATTTTCAAAACAAAACAAATGCATACACACTAGCCACAACAGCAATTCAGTTAGTTCTCTCTTCATTATAAAGTCAGTGAATGAATTTCATGGGGAAATTAAGGCCTTGAAAAAAGCCTGCTACTATTGCTGAACCCGTCGATTTCACAGGCGAAGCTATGCCTGCGTGCCTGGAGCCATGAACCCGCGGTGGGAATCCAGTTGGCATGGTTGCAAACTTGAACCACCAAGCCGCTACTGCAAGTGTGGAATAACATTGTTGTCATAACAGGACTACTGGTTGTGTAAAATGGAGGCATCACTTAAACAGCACAGCCCCGATTCTGAGCCTAACCCCTGTAAGATTCTGAGCCTAACCCTGCACTCTATAGAAACTGACAATCATATGACATGAAACGGTTTAAAAAAAAAGAATAAATACCTGGGTATAATACAGAGAATCCAGCACTCGATCAGTCTGTCAGTAGCACGGTAGGTAGAACAACCTGCATATGGCGCCCTCAGAGACCTTAAATTTGAATCCCTAATAACGGATTGTGAATCCGTAATAACGGATTCGCAATCCGTAATAACGGATTCGCAATCCGTAATAACGGATTCGAATCCGTAATAACGGATTTGAATCCGTTATTACGGATTCGAATCCGTAATAACGGATTTGAATCCGTTATTACGGATTCGAATCCGTAATAACGGATTTGAAAAAAAAAAATTCAGTGGCGCTAATGGGCTTTCGTACTTTTGTACTAGAAGTGTTATATTAAGTACAAAACTTTAAATTCAATTAGTGCATCAGTATTTTGGCACAAGTAGTGCTATTTTTGTATACAAGTTGACTTCAGTGCATCAGAATTTGTGTTCTATAAGTGTTATGTCAAGTACAAAACAAATTTGACATTAGTAAATTGGAACTTTTGTAAGTGTTATGTTACAAAACTTTGACAGTAGTGAATTGGAACTTTTGTACTAGAAGTGTTATATTAAGTACAAAACTTTAAGTTCATTCAGTGCATCAGTATTTTGGCACAAGTAGTGCTATTTTTTATACAAGGTAACTTCAGTGAATCAAAATTTTTGTTCTATAAGTGTTATGTTAAGTACAAATTTTTGACATTAGTGAATTGGAACTTTTGTAAGTGTTATGTTACAAAACTTTGACATTAGTGAATTGGAACTTTTGTACTAGAAGTGTTATATTAAGTACCAAACTTTAAGTTCATTCAGTGCATCAGTATTTTGGCACAAGTGGTGCTATTTTTTTTATACAAGTTGACTTCAGTGCATCAGAATTTGTGTTCTATAAGTGTTATGTCAAGTTGTTTAGATTTGGTGTCACCGTAAACCTTATTATTGTTTAGATTATATGAACTCGTACAAACGCTTTAGGCGGATCTAGGGGACTGGAACGTATCTTTGTTATACTGTCCTTTATTTTATTCTGTCTGGAGTGTGTAAACCCCATAGAGGTATTTACCGAATTGGATTGGCTGGTGGACCCCGGACCCCTATCCCCCCATTTATAAAAAAAATAAGCCGTCTCTTGTCAGACCAATGGTTTCAATAAGGTTTCAATTTCCCCTTCCCCCACCCCCCCCCCCCAACCCTGCATGTTTGGACTGTACAATCTACCGTTCACCATTTTAACCCTATCAGGGTGGGTGGGTGGGTGGGTGGGTGTTTGGGTGGGTGGGTGGATGTATGGATGGGTGGGTGGATGTATGGATGGGTGGGTGGATGTATGGATGGGTGGGTGGGTGGGTGGGTGGGTGGGTGGGTGGGTGGGTGGGTGGGTGGGTGGGTGGGTGGGTGGGTGGGTGGGTGGGTGGGTGGGTGGGTGGGTGGGTGGATGGGTGGATGGGTGGATGGGTGGATGGGTGGATGGGTGGATGGATGGATGGATGGATGGATGGATGGATGGATTTAATTCATTGAATAAATAAATTAATTGTGATATTGTTGGTATGTTTACGTACAAGGTTTTTTTACGAACAACCAAGCCTTGTCGTGTTTGTTGTAATCAAGCAACAAATGTTCAATGGTTTCCATTTTCTCTTTGCAAAACGGACATTTGTCATCTTGAGTGATGCCATAATTCTTAAGTTTGTCTTTTGTGAAGCATGCATTCACCCATGTGCCTGCTTGCCCTTGCAGGACCCAATCTTATTGAATCTTCTCACATCCTACCAATTCAATGATAAGCTATCTTGGTAACACGGAATTCAATGATAATGTGTCTCAGTAACACTGAGTTCCGTGATTCTCCACAATGTGGCATTCCCCGGCACAGCAGACTGCTACCTTGACTATACGCGTACTTCAATAAAAACGAGTATACATTTTTGGATCTTGATTTCTTGAATCTTATTGAATCTTCTCACGTCCTACCAGCATGCTCGTGGGTGTCACAATCAACGCAAGAAATTTGCTTTTCATGATTGTAAGTATTGTACATGGTTAATGACACGATAATGGGTAAAACAACTCTGTTAAGTTCCTTTAGATCAAAACAGTATAGATAAAGTGATAGGCCTACATGTTAAGCCTAGTTTTATTATTAAAAACTTTGGTATGAGTTGATGCTTTTTGGTTCAGTGTTGGTTACTATGACACACGTTGGGAAGCACTTACCATGCCACGGATCGTTTTGATTTGTTTTGTAAACAATAGGCTAATAAATACATTCCTAGTCCCTTCTCAGCAAGTTACCTTTCAAGCTTTACAGTATTTGACTTTAAACACAATTGTCATAAAAATGAGACGATACATGTGCCCCGGACCTAATCACATCTGGCACATAGATGGGTACGACAAACTAAAACAGTTTGGGTTAGCAGTGCATGGCGCTATTGATGGATATTCTGGACTCACTTTTTTAAAGATATGAGAGACATGGGACAGTTTGATAACAGCAACCCAGTGGAAGTGGAATGTTTAAGAAGTTGAAGCATTTGTATCCGTTGAGTTGAAGTGATTTCTTGATGTGGTGGAGTTCTTGCTTTAAGTTATGTTGGTCGCAGGTGTTGAAGGCGCGGCGGACCAATGTGTTGTTGACTGCAGACTTGAAGCGTGGGTGATGGAACGAAGAGCTGTGAAGGTAACGGTCTGTGTGTGTCGGCTTGCGGTGTACTGTGTGGGAGATGGTTCCATCTGGCTTGCGCGTGACTTGGACATCTAGGAAGGCGATGGTGTTTTGTGATTCTTGCTCCATAGTGAATTTGATGAGAGGATGTTGGTTGTTGAGGTGGATGAGGAAGTCTTGAAGCGCCGTCTTGCCGTGGGGCCATACCACGAAGGTATCATCAACATAGCGGAGCCAGAGGTTGGGCCGAAGATGTGCGTTCTCGATGGAGTCCAATTCGAATTCCTCCATGAACAGATCTGCTAGAACCTGGGATAAAGGAGATCCCATAGCGGCTCCAGAAGTCTGCTCATAGAATTGGCCTCTCCATCTGAAGCTGGAAGATGAGACACACGTCGGGAGTAGGTCGTGGACTTGGTCGGGTGTGAGGTTTGTGCGATCTTTGATGGCAGGGTCAGCTTGTAGGCATTGTTTGGCGATGAGGCATGCTTCTTTGGTAGGTATGTTTGTGAATAGTGAAACGACGTCGAAACTGACAAGGATGTCAGATTGACGGAGCTGGAGGTCCTTGATGCGCTTGACAAACTGGCTTGAGTTGGTGATGTGATGTGGTGTGTGGCCAACGAGTGGTTAGAGGATCTTGATCAGATGTCTGGCTGCGTTGTAGGTAGGGGCACCTCTAGATGCTACGATGGGGCGGAGAGGAATATCTGGCTTGTGGATCTTGGGCTGTCCGAAGAAGCGTGGGCAGGAGGATGCCGATGGCTTGAGGTGACGGTACGTTGGTGTGCTGATAGCTTGAGATTGGTGAAGGGACCGGAGTTGATTGGTGATCTTGCGTTCGATGGCCGGGATGGGGTTTCTTGACAGGCGTCTGTAGGTGTCAGTTGAAAGGATGTCAGTCACCTTGTGGTCATAATCTGAAGAAGACATGACCACGGTGGCATTACCCTTGTCGGCTGACATGATGTGGATGGACTTGTCACGCTGGAGAGATCTGATGGCGGAGATTTCCTGTTGGCTGGTGTTGGGCTTGGGTAGCTTGGCGTTCTTCAGTGTTTGCAGGATCTGGATACAGACTTGGTTAGTGGCTGTCTTGTCAAGATGTTTGAGCGCTGGTTCAGTGGCCTGGATGATGTCTTTAGTTGGTATCGAGCGGGGGGTGAGGGCGAAGTTCATGCCTTTGGAGAGAACCTTGGTTTCAACCGGGGTGAGAGGGCGCTGGCTGAGATTCACAACGGTGTGTTGGGTGAAGGCCTTCATGCTGCGGAGGTGAGGTTTGGTGAAAAAAGGTCGAGTCCACTTTTCATCTCTTTTGGTATCATCTCTTTTGTTGGTGGACTCGGCTCTTTTGTTGGACCAAAGTTGGGTGAACTTGGTTACTTGCTTTTGCCGGGTGGACTGGAAATGGTGGATGGTGGACGCTTGGTTGAGTGCTTGGATCTTGGAGAAATCATCAACTGCGAGGGTAGACTGGAGGGACTGCCGTAGGATGGAAGAGTGGTCGTCTAAATGGGCTAGCTGGGTTCTGGTAGTGGCGATGCGTTCTCGAAGGAGTGCCAAGCTGGCGCGATGTAGGATGTTCCGGGAGCGGTTGGTGCGAATTGGATCATGGAGTTGTAGGCCTAGAGGTATCAGGTCAGCATTGCGGCAACGTTTGAGGAAAGTTAGGCTGTTGATGAGCTTAGCCCGTTTGATGGTAGTTCTTTCCAGTGTCTTGAGGTGCTGGATGCTAAGCTCTCCGTAGAGCGACAATAAGTGATGTTTGAAGCTTTGCATGGTGTGAAGAATAATAAGGAACTATAATTAAATAGTAAACTTGCGGGTACAACCATGTAATTCAACTCTTTAGGAAGGAGTGGTGGCTCTGAGAAGAGCCGTTGTGGTCTCGACGTTTCGAACAGTATGCACTGTTCGTCTTCAGGAGAAAGCCGGGCTGCTGATGATGGTGGTGCTTAAGTAGGGCTACTGGGATGCACATTCTTGGCGGGAAGGGTCCAAGTTGTTCTTGACCGGTGATGCATGTCGGGTGGTTGCTGGCTGGCTGTGTGTGCGCTGGGGTGTGTCAGTGTTGTGTTGTGGTGCTTGTGGTAGGTGTCGTTGATGAAGAAACCGATGTCTTGTGGAACTGTGTTGTGGGCTTTGATTTCTATGGCTTCTCGGATTCTGCGTTGATGCCAATGCTGGACAGGAACGATGAGCTTGGTGTCTTGCCAGTTGATGCGATGCTCTTGTTCGTGGGAATGTTTGATGATTGCTGATTTATCCAGATGTCCTAGTCTGCCATGTGCTTGGTGTTCCTTGATTCTTGAAGAGAAGTTGCGGCCGGTTTCTCCGATGTATACTTATGCGGTAAACACCGGCCTTGTCCTGCGTGGCTTGTTTGTCCTTGTGTGTTTGAAGTGATATATGGATGGGCTAAACGCTTTTAACTGGCTGCTTCAAACTTTACAAACCACAATCCTCTACAAGACGTTTTGACATAAAAGTTCAATTCAATTTTCTTTTACTCTTATTTTCCACGTGATACTTATATGAAAGTATGACCATGGTACCATTTTCACAATACCAGTCGCCAAACCTTATTGATATATAGTTTTAAATTAGTTGTTATATCATGCTAGTCAATAATTATATGGGTGAAAACATGTTTATTTGATTTTATTTGCAACATTAAAACACGTTATCAATGTCGCACAGCATAGGGAAAGCACAGTCGAGGCGAAGCAAAGGGAAACAGGAAGCCATATTTCACTTAGTGATTGTATTCTGTTACAGTGCACGAACGAAATGCATACCTACTTAATGTATTTGATTGAAAAAATGTAGTTAGTTGATACATGGTAGTCCTACTATTACGTACATAGATTATCCTGTGTTAAAGTTTGCGTATATGGTTCCATGAGACTGAGCGGCTCGTCTTGTGTTGGGGAAAAGGGAGGAATGTGACGCTCTGCACATTTTTTAGTTTGTGTGTCCATCCGCACTCAACAAAGAGGTGTTGCAATAATTCTCCTGTTTTCATGTTCCCCACAGAGTAACCCTAACCCATAAGGGACTGGAAAACATTGGGCGGACCCCTGTTTCATTAGTGCAACTCGAGGATTTTTTCAGTCTTAGTTTTCTGAAAATATTTGTAATGTAAAAAAAAAATGCAAATGTGCCTATTTGCTATTTTGTAGTGAATGATTTGTGCCAAATAAAGGAAATAATTTAAACTAGATATTAAACCGGTTACTACTATTTTCGCTCGTTTGTTGATAGCTCCATTGCCGTCCACTAATCACATAAATTTGCAGGTGACAGGGTCTTTTCTATTGCCGCTGCACGACTATGGAACAGCCTCCATTCATATCAGAAATTCCAACAGTAATTCAGCCTTCCAATGGAAGTCAATATAAAATTCATGGTGAGAGCTCGAAAAATATTTTCTCCTGATGGAAATGGATAGGAAAGTTGAAGGTCCTCATTTTATCTCCTGTTCGTGAAATCATAAGACCCTTCCTTCCGGTCTAAACAGGAAGTGCCTTATATGGAGCCTAAAGCGAAAAGCAAAAAAATTGGGGCAGGTAAAAAAAATGTTGAGATTATTTCGTCCCCGCGAAATGATTTTGAGTGAACGAATTTATTTCGAGGGAACGAAATAATCTCAACATTCATTTTACCCGCCTGTCCCTTTAAGGGCTCCGTAGCCTTATATATTTCTGTCATTTAAAAGTGGGGAAGATATGAGTTTCAATGAGGTTAGTCTCTGCTCGGGTTGAGCTGTATGTCTAGAGCGCCCTTTAGATGGCAGGTTGAACAATGCTAAATTCTTGATTTTCCAGTCAAGTCATTCTTGTTTTAAAAATGTGACAAGTCTTCAATTAAAAGAATTTTAATTAACTGTCTGCACTTATACACACATTATTACGACGCCCTCAAACGATATCTTTAAATAGTCATAATTTAACATAATTATTATGTGATTGTCCTCAGAACTGGCTGGTCATTTTACGTGTAACTGTTAAACTAATGAAAAAAATAATTGTACAAAAGCATTCTAGTGAAAATCATGATTGCTGGAAATCATTCATTTAAAGAGCTTTTTATATTAAAACTTGTCATTTGAGGGCGTTATAATATTACAAGCTATAAAGTTGCCCTATGGGGGGGGGGGTTATAGCGGTTCGTGTGGGGTTTGGTGTACAAATATAATGTAATATAAGATCGGGGTGGTGGTAGCGGTTCTTGTGGGGTCTGGTGTAACAAAATCTAATGTAAGGAAACGACAGGAAAAAAAAACAGTGGATGAAAACAGGACATCTGTTTAACATTAATGAGAACTGTCAAGCGTGAGGTGTTGCTTTGTCACTGTGGGGGAAGTCGAAACTGAAATTGAGTGAAAGGGCCCACGAAAAAAGCTTTTTGAAGCTTTGAAACAATTTAGCATATTCATGAGTAAATGTGTGATGTCATCTAAAGCAAAGCTGCAACATCATGGTTGGTTTGTGCACAAAAATGTTAGAGTTTTGTTCTTTTCTTCAAATGCAACTCCACTAATATTTGCGTGTTGTCTTATTGAGTGTTTAGACTTGTCATAATTTGAGGTGACCATGACTGTTTTCTTTGGCAACATTTGGAATTTTGACTGTACATTTTTAATGCTGCTATGGGACTCTGTTCCTTTTATGAGTTCATACAACAGCGCCATCATGTGACCAGTTTATGGTTATTCTTTTCAAAAATTTAATTAGTACATTAAATCTTATTTTTAGTACAAAATATTACTTTCCATTTTATTTAAACTGTCCGTAAGCATGGATATTTAATATATAATTAAAGTACGAAAAAATGCTGTTCGTTGGCCCTTTGTTCGCAAAATGTGTTATTGAGGGGCAGTTTCCCTGAGTTTGTGCACATTATAAGGGTGAGAGAAATCAAGACAAAAATAGTGTTTATTTTGCTGAATAGTTTCGAAGGAATGGGGAAAAGGCGAGACATTGACAATACAGGGGGATCAGGAATTGTAAACTCAAAATGAATGTGAATAAGCCCTGGTCCTCAAGTTATAATGTGGCCTAACAGTTGAAAATGTGGAATTTACGATTATGGGTAAAATGATAAATCATGAAAAAAAAATATATGGGGAAAAACACAGAGAAATAGAATACGAACAAATTACTCTTGATCTCATGTGGTACCGTAAACCATGGAAGAATAACATATTAATAGTCAAGGTAAGTTATAATGCAGCCTAATTGAATAGGGAATTGACATGGAAAATAGTGATTGAGATCAATTAACAACGGTTTCGTCACGGTTCACCAATCCATTGTTTAGACAATAGATTTACCTACTAATTATTGTGGCTTCACAAAATGGCCATGCATGCAGACCTCGCATTTTAGCTAGCGTTGACTAAGGGTGCACCCCAGTGAATAGGGCGAAAACAGTCGGCCAGCCTCATGAATATAAATATCCCATATTTGACATGACTTGAGAGCCAAACGGAAGGGGCAGAGTGTAAAAACGTTGTACAAATGTGACCATGGGTTTGCTGCCTTCCAACTTTATGTATTTAGGATGGTCTGGGCCCTGTAGGGCCACATTTAAAGATTAATGCTCGGACGTTGGGGAATTTACACTAGTCGTTTAGGGGTGTTTTTATTTTGGGGAGAATTATTCAATGGACTCAGGGACAACCCATGTAAAATTGAGCAGAGGATAAAAGTAAAGGGGTCAACAATCAATTTCCTTTTTTCGGCGAAAAGCAGTGAGACTTAAAGTATTTTTAAAGTATTTTTGAATATTTATCATTTTGCACTGTATTCTATGGCAGTTGATTTACTGGGGTGCACCCCTAATCAAATTAACGAACTCCACTGTATAAACAAAACACACATACACTGGTTCCCGTCACTGATCTCTATTAGGTTAGAGAACAGTGGTTCCCGTACGCAATAAGCAAGGGGGACTAATCAACGACTGTTGCGTGTCAAAATTACAGCCGCAGCCCTGCAAACGCATTGAGTGATAAACCAATGACCGTTCTACAAAAAAAAAAAACACAAAAAAAAACAGGTTTATTTCCATAGCAAACGGAGAACCCTAACAGACAGGGAGAAAATTCGCATTCAACATGACGCCGTTGCTCGATTGTGGATTTTTCCCGATTTTTCAAGGCGGGTCTCGTGGCCGGGCAGGCAGCCTGGGCAAAGCCTCTCAAACACAAAAAGAGGCGATCTGAGATTTTGCCTCTTAAATATATAGATGTACCGACGTCAATCTACATCAAAACTGTTTTTGAACATTAGTCTGAATACATCTTTTTTAAAGGTACTTTAATACTATTGGTAAGATCGAACAACACAAATGTTCACAGATTAACACATAACTTACATGGTTCAAAGTTAGTAATGGTAGAAAAGTTTCCATGAAATATTTCTGCCTGAAATAGTATCATTTCTGAGAAATGAGTAACAACTCGATATTTGAAAAACAGAAAACATATAGAGGCTCTTTTTGCTATTTTCTCCCCAGCTAACAATTTCACGTTTTTACAATGTTGTGAGGACGTCAGACTTTAGTGCCAACAACGTTATTTGTATAACGTTGTAGCAACAAAACTTTGTCAGCTACCATTTACGTAACATAGAACGTTATACGGCGACGTAATGACGACGTTCCCTCTACGTTTTAGGGACGTGAGTTTTGACACGTGTGTCACGTGTTGACAACGTTGTGAGAACGTACCAGAATTCGTTACTGACAACGTTATTTACATTACGTTGTAGCAACGGAAGTTTGTCGACTCCCATTTACGTCTTAAGAACGATATACAGCTACGTAATGAAGACGTCCCCGACACATTTCAGGAACGTTTTGGCCACGTGTCTAGCACGTTGTGACAACGTTTACGGATACATTAAATCAATTAAAAAAACTAATTATCAATTATATATATTATGGTTCAAACATTTTCTGGATCCTACCGAATGTAAGCTACATGTTACTTATACTATTTGTATTGTAATTATGACATCATATTGAATATTTTATAGTATTGTATTTATTATATTATACTTATTACACTTATTAATAGATGTTTATTCTACAACATTAATTACTTCTCAATAGTTTACAACGATTCTCTCACTTTCGTCACACGACTGCGTCCTCATGCTTGCTATAAGTGGTGAGGAACTTGTATATATGTAGCGTATTTCCAATGGCTATGCTGCCATGGTGGGTAATTGCAAAATATTGTTTTAATAATTAGTACCCACCATTATAAAAAATATTTGAGTTTAATCATGCTAGGTGTATCCTAACTATATTTGTCTTTACGAAACTAGATTAAACCTATCTGAAAGTAACCCCCACTTTGTGGTTCATTAAATATTTCATTAAAACAAATGGTAGATTTGGTTCGAATGGGACTTGCGATCTACAGTATATGATTATGCAAATTTATGCACTGTCTCTAAACAACGTTTCTACAGCGTTTTACCAACGTTGTATTCTGCAAAATAATCGAAAACATGATTTTTGTATGCATGATTTACCGAAAGGTATTACAATTAGCATGAAAAACAGTCCAAGAGCTGTGGGGTTGGGTGGATTGGGGCGGTTAAGACAGAAGTTGCTATGGAAGTGACGTACGGCATAAAGATTATTTCTTTTTCATGCATATCTTTCTACTAAAGTGCTCCTCATTAACCTTGATGAAATGTGTTTCTATCAAGACGGCAGCTGCGGCGAAGTTCAGATTCTCATAAGCAAAGGCATGAAGACAGAGCACGAAACGTGCTTTGAATTTCGCCGAGAGTTTATTTGATGAATCCCACCGTGATCGTTATAAGGGGAATTGGTCCAGCGTCGCCGGTTCCCTTGTCTACAACGTGAATCAACAAGAAAGTTACCCATATTTAGAAGGATTGTTCCCTAAAACATGATTACATTTTATTTAACAGTGACTGCGTATTAAAATGAGCATCTCCCCACACAGCCGAAAAAAATAGCCACCGAAATTGTTCCTTGCAATCAGTGAAACCATCGTTAATTTTGGTAACTTCCTTTCGGACTCGAGCTGTACAGTCCAATGCAGATGAAGTTATAGTTATCCTAGCCCCTATTGCCAAAAACTTTGATATTAATTTTCGATTTGAGGCTTTTGGCGATTTTTTGGCAAAATGTTTCCCTCGATGATTCAGCATGTGCTACCTCCTTTTGGTGGAATTTTATGAAAATTATCATCACTGACCGACACCAAACACCGTCGGCGCCATGATGGTTGCTGTGTCGCGCATGGCATCAGCCGAAGTTCGTGTATAACACATGAACCGTTGGTTATCGTGTACCATCGTTGGGCACATCTTACCATTAACAGCATAACTTGTTGACTGGCTATACAACGAAGCAAACTGGTATGCCGTGTGGAACGCTGGTCAATGATAACCAGCGGTTCATGTGACGAAGTTACCGGTATGCAGAAGGTAAATTTGCTCATAATTTGGTTTATTAGTGTATTACAATCACAACATTCTTGTGACTAGCTTGTACCATGGAGGAATAAAATATTGTGTTCCTCCATGCTCGTACCATAGGTGGATCTAGTGTGGAGTTCCCAGGTCCGACCAGCTCCATCCCATCTTTGTGATCACCTTTTTGAAATTTAAATAATAAACATTTTTAATTATGTATGCCTCTTTTCGGGGATTCTTTTGGGTTTTTTTTGTTGGTGTGGGTATTATTCGCTGATATGTTTTTTTTATAGTTTTTTTCAGAGGGGTGTGGGGGTGAATAACTGGCCTTTCCATTAATTATGGAACACATGGAAACCCTTTAGTATGCCTCAGTCCCACCCCTACCCCACCCACCCCAGTTTACATTAGTACGTTGTGTTTGCAACATGACCACAATGTTAGGAAACCTACGTCTTCACTAGTACGTTGTGTTTGCAACAAAAGCCGCAACATAAATGGAAAACCTAAATACGACGTCTTCACTACCTTGTGTTTGCAACATAACCACAACATTAATGAAAAACATAAATAATACGCTTTCACCACTACGTTGTGTTTACGACTTCATCACAACATTAAATTTTAAACCTCAATACTTTGTCGTCGGTATGTTGTGTTTGCAACAATACTACAACGTTAATGGAAAACGTAAATACTACTTCTTCACTACGTTGTGTTGCCAACATAACCACAACATTACTGGACAACCTAAATACGTCGTCAGTACGTTGTGTTTGCAACATTACTACAACGTTAACGGAAAACGTAAATACTACGTTTACACTACGTTACGTTCGCAACATTAATATAATGTTAGAAAAACACCAACATACGTTGCCACAACGTGAGGCCTTGGACAAAATGACAACGTTACATTAATACCAATAATACAACGTTAATATCACGTTGTTGTGATCCTGAAGGAAAGCGTATAAAATACCAATTATAACGTTCTAACAACGTCTAGCATGGAACACATCAACAACGTTCCAAATAATACCAAACTACAACCTTTATACAACCACCTTCTTTCAATCTAACGTTCTTACAACGTTGTCACAGTGTTGTAAAATCAGTACCTTATGACAACCAAACCACAACGTTGTGAAATGTTGTGGTTACGTTGTGTGTTAGCTGGGTCGTGACCTCGATGACCAATCAAGCTCAAACTTTCACAGGTTTGTTTGTTTGTGCATATGTTGAATCACAAAAAATGTGGACACTGATTTTGAGCTGTTACCAAAAGTATATACCTTTAAAGTTGAATTTACGTCACATAAAACGGCTTGAATTTGAACTTCTCAATGAAACGGAGACACTTGATATGGGTCTTGTTTTTGCTGAGCTACATCGGATAATGGCTATACTTCGAAAAACTAGTGCAATAAAACAAAGTATATTGGATGACGTCATCAGCCCAAGTTTGGTTGTGCAAACAAGGGCCGTGATAGTTATCGACCTTGCCTGGGTAGAAGACCTGGCCTCAGGCCTGTAACTATACTGGGTGAAATGCCTTACCTTTAATCATACTGGGTGGAAGACTTGACATTTAAGTATACTGGGTGG
This sequence comes from Marthasterias glacialis, assembly GCA_911728455.2. NCBI lineage: Eukaryota > Metazoa > Echinodermata > Asteroidea > Forcipulatida > Asteriidae > Marthasterias > Marthasterias glacialis. The sequence goes on along the minus strand of OU452220.1, from coordinate 16,148,096 downwards.
AAGACTGTTAGGTTGGAACAGCTAATAAATCACACTGCAGACTTCTTTTAAACTTTAATCCTCCAGTGGCATCAGGTTTGAATTATTTCAGTTTTAAAATTTAACATGACTTTTACTCAAGGCACAATCACCTTTGAATTAAAACGTTTCTGCAGAATATACTATAAAATTTTATTTCAAAAATATAACAATTAACTTACAAAAATATCGTTCTTTTTTCTTTCTTTTTTTAAACAAACCTTTAAAATGTAATATTATTAGCAAAACAAACTCATAAGCAATCTTTAAAAATCTAAAACTTTCAAGGAGTCAAAAAATAGTTCTTTTGGAAAGATGTTGACACTTAATCATGAACCTTTTAGCTATATAAATATATATAAATAAAATACAAAAAAAAAATAAAAATAAATAAGTGAAGTGAAGTGAGGTGAGGTGAGGTGAGGTGAGGTGAGGTGAGGTGAGGTGAAGTGAAGTGAAGTGAAGTGAAGTGAAGTGAGTTGTTTCTCACAGTTGGAGTTCCAGTTGGCAGTACAAATTGAGTTTCGGCGGCAGAACTTGTTGATGCTTCAGTGCTGAAATCTAACTCTTCCTAAAACATTCGATATTTGAAAATAAACCAATATTATACAATAATTGTTTAAGTGATGACGAAAATGTATTCCAATAGTTTTTCAAGTGTTTGCCCATGTTAAAGTGTTTAAAATGAAAATGAATGACATAAAAGACAAATTCAATGACTCATTGAGCTCATGCAGAGAGTAGCTTTACTTTGTAGCACTCAGCAAGGGTGAAAAGAGGCAGGCATCAATACAATCTCTTGACATTGTGCCTGGCAAATAGTAGCCTAACTAAATACCCATTTTGGTTTTAGTCTGTACATGTGTTGTGCCGCCATTGCTGAGGTAAGGATTTGAACACCAAGCCCATAAACAAAATGTTGGTTGTTTTACTTTTTTGTGAATTTAAAATCGACCAAAACAATGTGCACAATTTCCATAACAGAAAACTATACGACATAATAATACTGAACATAACTCATTAAAAATTGGCAATTAAACAGAACACTTGCAGATTACCGGGAAAAAAAATTGACAAAAAAAGTTACTGATGTATAGAAAGCATTCAGCGCAAGCACGCTGAACTGTGCAGTTTCCTTGTCCGTGTATATAACTCACCTAACCTATCTGTGCAGTTGTTAGAATTTAGTGTCTGTTTAAAACAGCTGCAAATAATTATGGTAAGTATTCTACATTGTGGTCATGCTGTCCTGTTAAGAAAATTGTGTCCCAATTCGCATAAAAATCTAAAATTGAAATGGTTTACTTGTGTCTTGGGTAACAAAAACCTACGAGCATGCGTGGATGTGCTAAAAAGAGACTGGTTTACAGCTCAAGTGTTTTTCAATCGGAATACCATGGAAGATGACTGTATGTAAGAGGACAACTTACAAACTGTTCAAATGCTTGCGGGCTTAAGCTGATATCAGGAAGTGGTGATGAGCTTGATTCTGAAGTTGACTGTGTGAAAAAAATACAAATCACATTTAACACACACACGTTTTAATTACAGACAGATTATTAATGCTATTTACACTGTGTATACCGTGAAGTGTAGCTCATTTATAACTCACATTGCAAGCAATATTTAAAAGCCCAAAAGACAAATTTTTCCAGACATAAATTTGCCTTGGGAGCTTTTGTAAAGCTTTTTAAAGACAAGTGACATCAGTTCACTCATGTTTACCATAACCGCTGGAAATATCTTGTGCACATTGTATGATAGTGCTCCACGGGTCAAAACAAGAAGTAAAAATGTGCAATCGGCATGTACATAGCAAAAATAACCTCCAAAAACTTCAATATAAGACTCAAAGTTGACTAATACCTTTTAAGAATGTGAAGGTATAGTTGGGACAAGTGATTCCATGAAAAACAATAATGATAATGACGTTGCCAATGTAGAATTACATAATTTCTTAGAAGTTTACGAATGTGAGTCAGCATTTAATGACGAAAACTGTCTTCCAAGTGTTTTAACACTTCTACAATTTTAACCACAAACAGTGTTTTAAAGTTAAAGTATTTGTCTTTTAATTTAATAAAACTTGCTTTATAGTATATAAACTTGTATGTGAATTTTATTTGCACAAAGCAAACTGTTGCAAAAATTACCTGTGACTGATCAATGTCTGCACTTTCTGGATTCATCACTGCAGTTGTGGACAGTGACGATTTCGCCTGTTGCATAACAAATTAATGAAGGAACGTCCATTACAAACAACTATACCAATTTCACAGCATTACCGCAAATGTGTCCAAACATATTTGAGAAAATATTACCTTGATAAAAACTGTCTAATCTTCACAACGCATTGATCTTTTATACTTTCCTTTCCAATCGATTTGCATGCATTTTTGAATCGCATTCATTCCCTACCTGAGCATCAGGTAAAATATGAGCACATCTGCAACCTTAGTTGTAGGTCAATCCTCATGGTACGCAACAGGAGTGGTTGACCCCTTTAATGATAGTTACATACTTATAAATCAAGATCTGTTAAAAGACCCCAGGAAGCTTCTCTGTGTATACTCATGTGTAAATATTTGGCTTTCTGAACAACCTGTTAAAATGTCAAGGAAGAAGTAGGGATGAAGGAGGGTAATTAGCTTGACCAGCTTGAATGTAAGGGTACTATTAAAACTTAACCACCCTAGGGTGTCGATTGGTGGGGGACGGGGGGGGGGGGGGGGGGGGTGGGTATGTCCCCCCCCCCACTTTTTAGAGTGGGGGATAGCTTTTCAAATGTCCCTGTCCCCCCCCCAACTTTTTGACCCCCCCCCAAAAAAAAAAAAAAAAAAAAAGAAGATAAATGCTTAATAAAAGCAACAATATACAGCATTTCGGGGAAAGTAAACGTGAGTGGTCTCAGGTTTTTCATACATTTTTCTTCAAAGAACTGATAACGTTCGAATGGTAATGGGTAAAATGACTTTGTGTTTATTAAACATTGCCCTGTCGGCGGCGCATCCAAAGATGGACCACGCGCGGACTGCTATTTGGGCCTATTTCTGGCCAAGCTTGTTTCCGGGCCTAATCAATGGCACCGACAAATGGCGAGTTTTGTTCCAGACATGGACGCGCCCGTGGCTCCGGGGGCTATGCACCCGAACCCCCACATGTTGGTGAGTCCCATGTCATTGTGCTTTTACTTTCATTTGATAGTGTCAGCAAATTCAGGCTTCCACACCCCCGAAAGAACGTGCCTTCGCTACTAGTACGCTGCTGTTCGCCCCCCTCCCCCCCCACTTTTCGGTAGCGATCGACGCCCTTGTAACCACCCGACTTATTGATTTCGCCAAGTTATCAACACATACTTAAACATAAAACTGTGGTAGTGACACACACGTCAAAATTTTCTCCCCTGACTGATCCCAAATTTTCCCTATGGTTGAAAAACATCGTAAGTGGTTGCTTCAATCAGCCAGAAACCTTTCAACTCAATGTGAATTAAGCAATGGGAAAACGAGTTTATGTAAAAAAAATTCAAAAAAAAATCAATGAACTTAAGAACCATGTATGGTTGAAAATGAAGCAAACCAATAAATTGTACTTCAATCAGTTTGAAAGATTCCAAGAAAAAAATGTGTAGAACTCACCTGCTGTGTTGTGAATATATACACTCTTGTCCTTGACGGATTCCCATGCTGGTCGATAATATTCTGTAGATTGAAGTTATCTTTCTGTATAATCTGCTGGAAGATTCCAATTCCGTCAATCTGAAAGTTTCTAATGGGTCCCATAGGGCTCCTCCCATCAGGAAAAAATAGTCTGACTCCTGTGTCCTGCAGACTTTCATATCTCGAATCAAGCTCCAATGTCACACATCTTGTTCCGCCTCCCTTTACAAACCTCACCCCTTTGTGCTGTCAAGTATTCTGCCGATTCATCCATCCAATATTAATTCTCACTGCCTTAGGGACTGCTTTGGTTGGAGAAATCCGTTTCTAATGGAAATAATAATAATAATAATACTAATAATAATACTGATAATAATACTACTAATAATAATACTACTACTACTAATAATAATACTACTACTAATAATACTACTACTAATAATACTACTACTAATAATAATACTACTAATAATAATAATTAATGATAATAATACCTAAGAAAACCATGCAAAAGAAAGGAACAGGTTTGAAGAGTTTAAATTGGTTAACACGTTTACATGGATTTGTTTACATATTTCAAAAGCAAAAACATCTCCCAATTAAACTAGTTGTCTTATTTACAAATCGGGCGTGTACTGAAATGGTGATGTATAACTTAGGAGTTGCATCAAATGAAAATCAAACTTGCAAACTTGCCAGTTACAAATGGCAGTATTTACAGTGAAATCACTTTAAACTCAGACTGAACACTGAAATTATCAAAGAGCTGATAGTTCAGAAAAAAGTGGTTTTACACATCAACATTTTAATTTTAGTTATCAGTCATTGCATGGTCTAGATTGTTTTCCAATTTCCAGTGTGAGCACCCTAGACCAATATCCTTCGTCAAGTTCCCATTTTGCACAGTTAACATTAGGGCTTCACATATCACTTAACTTAAGTCATACCTTAGAACACAAATTCTGTAGTTGTTCCTGAAGTGTTCTTTTTTTCCCTGAGGCTGACACTGCAGAAAATATGACGGCAACATATTAAAAAATTGTATTCATATCAGGCATTTTTAGTCACATGTATCTTTGAGCCATAAATGTCTTAACCCAACTAACAAATGGACGTTTTCTGAACGTTCTAAAAACGTTCCAGGTTGGTTTTTTGGACGTTTTGTGAAAACGTTTTATGGACATCAAAATGTGGTAGGTTTTAGACGTTTTAAAAACGTTTTATTGGACGTTTTAAAAGCGTTTTTTAAACGTTAAAAGAACCCCCAAAAAACCTTTAAAAACCTTTCGGAAGCTCGAGACGTCCAAAAACCTTTTGAAAACGTTCTAAATATATTGTGGACGTTGTTAGAACGTGCAGAAAACCTTTAAAAAAACGTTTGGAACGTTCTTAACACGTTTTTAAAACCTTGAAATGCACTATAAACGTTTTAAGAAAGTCTAGAAAACCTTTTAAAACACGTTTGGAACGTATATAGAACGTTTTCTAAACGTCCAAATGTTCTAAAAACGTTTAAGAACGTTTAAAAACCTTTTAAAACACGTCTAAAACGTTTTCCAAAAGTTAATATCCTCTTTGAGACGTTTAAAGAACGTTTGGAAAACCTTATAAAATATGTGTTGGACGTTCAAAAAACGTTTTAAGAACGTATAGAATACCTTTTAAAACACGTGCAGGACGTTCAGAAAACGTTTTGTTTTAGTGTAAAAATGTTCGTCCATGTCCAGATTTGTGCTATAAACGAGTTTTATCAGAAGCCAGCATTAGAAATTTCATCTTCCATGAAATACAAAATCCATCATATAACATAGTAATAATCAACACATAGTTATTTACATTAATGAGATACAAGTTGAAGATATGTCATATAACTGGCAAGTATGAAAACTCAAATTTACCAGGCTATACATAGAAAAGGCAAGACTATAAATATATCTAGTGTAAACAATTTGGCAGCACACACATTATTTTCCCTGAGTTTAAAAATGGTGTTGTCTGGCGAACTAAGACTTCTTCGCATGGGTGTCTTCAAAATGAGTGAAGGGCCTGAAAACCCAACTATAAATGAGTTTTATCAGAAGCCAGTATGTAACTACAAAGTGAATCGAGAACAGATGTCATCAGCGTTTATCCTTTTCAATTATCCATGGCACCCTCATCGTCTTCAGTAGCATCTGCAACAGCAGCATCTGTGGCAACATCTTTGGCAACATCTTCGGCAGGACAGCTGGAACTCCAGCCCCAACGGTATCAGGTTTCTGCAAATCAGAGCAAACACTTATTTATAAATTAAATGTTCATTTCAACTATACCATAAAAAACTAGGGGGTATGATAATCCCCTCCCTAAAAACAGCTCCTATACAAGCTCATTTGGTGACAAACTGGCATAATGAAAATTATGAACCAAAATTGTATCTGCACATAAGTAAATATTATTGCTTGTCCAAAAAATATGAAGTCTCGAAACCAATGCCTAAAAACTGACGACTGGATATGCTAGGGTGGCAGTGAGGTGAATCCAGCCACCCCCATCAACAAGGGCAAAACTGGACTAATGATGTGCTTCATGTACAATATTGTTTTAAAGATAATTTTGGCTGGATAATGGGTCCATCCCTTTCAAAGGGCACTCACACGTAACTACAGAATTTTCACTCATTCAATTAAAAGATAACTGTGAAATACACATTTTTTTTTAAAAACCCTAATCCCGTTGGGGGGGGGGGCACATTGTGCCCCCCCCCCCAATGGACTCACGTGATCAAAAAAGCCCAATGGTATTAGGGTTAATGTCCAAGCAAAAATTTGTCAAAAAAGGTTGAATGCCCTTTGAAATTTACCTTGCATTTCTTCCCTCCTGGAAGATATGGGGTTCGCTTGAGAAAATCCCCTAGGACTTCTTCAATCTCCGTCTCTTTGGCGCCCTGGTGTGTCGTTACGCAGGCTCCTGAAAGACAGAAAATAAATAGTTATATGGTACTTTTCAAAGAGAATCAAAGAAGGGGATAAGGAATTGACAAATTGTATAAAAAGAATATGCTTAAATTCTAGTTTTTGATAATGCAGAATGTTAACAACAACAAACTACAGGTTGAATAAATGTGTAAGGCAGTTAGGTTGCTAGAGACCATCAATGTCCAATTGATCACCAATCATTGTAACTCTTCAGGTGAATCCAGAAACATATAAAAGTGAAATTGAAATTGGCTAATTGATCATACTAATTGATCACTTACTGACAATGACTGGATAAAATCTGGTCGACTTCAGACCACGCTTCCCCTTCCGCCCAAACACGTTGAAATCCGACCAAAGATTATTCGACCCCAGCTTTTTCATGATACGCCGACTTGTTTGGGCAATATTGGCTCCGCCGACTAGACTCAGGTAGTTGATCTGAAATTAAAAGTACCATTATCAATTACAATGCTGCAGATTCTCACACAAATAGGAGTCAACCTTCTCATTTCCATACAGTACTATGAATGTTTCTCCTACTAAAACCTCACCGTGTCACCCTGATGCAGTAAATATTAATTTATCATTTGCACAATTTACAGCCTTTCACTTTTTTTTTAAAACATGGCAATTAAGTAATCAAGGCATGTATAAATCAAAAACTCAGGATATTCAAGGTTTATATAATTAAAGCTGTACAAAAAGGAAAAACAAACATCATTTGAATGGATGATTAAATAATGCCAAGTTAGTTTGCAAGTATTTTTAAACTTACCATTCTCTTCTTAAAATCTGACTCTGCGAGTCTCATTTCGAGCACGTCGAATTCCTGCATTGTCTTTACAGGTTCCAATAAGGGCTCCTGCAGGTCGGCAGGACCTACCCGTGTAGTTGCTGATGATTTGGCCAGGTTTGCCAGCATATCAACTATCTGGGCCTGTACAACTTCCAGTTTCTGCAGAACCTGCTGCTGAAAATTGTTTAGAGAAAAAAAAGAGTAAAAAAATACATTAACAAAGGTCAGTTTGGTAGCTAAGAAGAGCATATTGTGACTGATATGTATGACAGCTGTCCAACTATCGCATTTCAGGGATACATCACCAAGCTGCGTTGACAATACATGTACTTCTACAAAGCATCAGACAATGCAACACATACAGAAAGAATCTGAAAGCAATTTAGCAGAAAAATATACTCCTGCTTTGTTGATAAAAATAAATCAAAATTAGACACCACATCAAAATAAAGTTCCCCCCTAAAGAACCCCATCAAATCTTCCAGTATAACAAATTATTCAAGAAACCAAGCATGGGATAAAGCTAGTGTTGTTAGGAAGCAGTTTTTCGAAAATAGCGACATCTGTGACTTAACGGCTGAATGAGCACATGAACAAAAAACTTTTCAAAAACAGCAAATCTGTGTTTTACTGTTTTAACCGAGCTCTATCTGCACGCATTAATACCAACATCAACTTTGCTGACCAGGCCCAGATGTTGGAGGAATGGAATGCCATCCCCCAGCAAAGAGCCACAAGACTCGTGAACACCAAGAGGCGACGGTGCCAAGTAGTCATTGACAAACATGGTGGCTACACACATTATTAAACTGTCATTATACTGTCTGATAAAGAATAAGTCATTAAAGCACAAATTTTGCTGTTTTTGAAAAGGCATAATTTTTTGTTCTTGTTGTGCTTATTCAGTGGTTCTTTAGGGGGGAACTTACTTTAAAAGTTGTATTTATATTGACAACTTCTCTCTCTTATATAAGTGTAGCATTTTGGTTAAAAAAAAGAGTTAATTTTCTGTGTAGTTTATGCGTCTGTCATTCTTAAGCCCGGCCCCCCCCCAATACCCGGGCATAGCCGGGATATAGCGGGGGATTTAACCGGGACGGTGACGAATAATCTTTGTATTTTATTGAAATGTCAATGTCAAAGCCCCAGCCAGGTACCGGTTATAGCCGGGAATGCCCAGGCATTGGGGGGGGGGGGGCGGGCTTAAGAATGACAGCTGCATTAAATATGCCGTACTCCAAAATCTTATCAGATTGACCTCCTATGAAACATACTATGAAGTTCTTGAGAAGAGAAATTTTGTTTGTGAAATTCTCTACGTAAATACTTACTGTCCGAGGTTCTAGCCTTTGTCGTCGGCAGCTGGCCTTGGCGTGAGGTTGAAGGAGTTGAGAATGTGGTGGCAGATAATGATCCCCTCGGGAATGTGGTGGCAGATGATGATCCCTTCGGGCTTGTTGATGTCAACAAGTTGGGGACAGGAAGTTCCCTAGTGTTATTTGCCTTTCTCGGGCTTCTGGGCACTGGCTCAGGGTTTAACTCCATATCTGGAAATACATCACAGACATTAGGAAGATATCAAGCAAGAAAAGAATGTTCCAGCTTTATGAATTCATTTTTATGTTAATTTTCAATTTTGATGAAAATTATGCCCCCCCCCTCCCCCCGGTGCTACATGTATTAGGGTTAAAAGATCAAATGATTGCACAGCGAAGTCCAGCAAGATATGTGTGTTTCTAGAATCCTTCTAGCATAACCTCTTAATTGGTATTCTGAAAACTACTTGGAGGTACATTAAGTCCTGCGCATCCTCTTAAAACTCCTCCTTTTCATCCAATCAAAATTGATGTTACAAAGAAAAGACACTTTAATACGCGCTCCAGCTGTAACAAAATTTCACCAACGAGATCAGGCTCATGTATTGTACAAATGTGCAATTTCTACATGTACAATACAAATTGATACGCTGCGATAATTTGACTTTCCTCATTGCTTTCACCATTTAGTGTTGTAGATTTCATCAGTGTTTCATTATGACCTCTGCATTGAATCACAGGATAAAAGAGACAAAATTGAAAGTAGACTTACCCCTCCTTCATTTACAATCCATGATGCGGACACCAATGCGACTGCATCATCTTCATCTTTCAATGCCACAACTGCATATTCATTCATCTGTTGAGATAAGAACAAATTATGATTAAGCAATATTTCTTAATACATGTACTTCTTACCTGTAGTACAGAAAAGTGCCTGCATTGCCTCCTGTCAATTTACTTGGTTATACATGTACATGTATGCTTAACATCTTTGATGCAAAAAAGGTATCAGAGCAAAGGTGAAGAGTATAGATTGCCCACATACATGTAGATCAAATTTGAATACATTTATGGCCCATCTAAAATTGGATTTTTGCTATGCACTTTAGTACACTGTACCTCAGATATTTGCATTGAGGTACATGGCTGAATATGGAGGAACACGATAGCTAAAATAACCAACCTACACCCATGTACATGCAAGGCACACGTAGTCATCTCCACTTATGTCGAACTCTAATCAGTCAAATAATTGCACAATAAAACTGTTTCGGTATAAAGTATAAAACTGACCCTATAGAAAGTCAAACACATTTTCTTTGTACCCCAAATTTCAACTTCGCGAAGTTGACTGTATATTTTCTCATGTACTTATTTACCATTGATTTTATCAGCAATGCAACAATGCCATGAAGATGAACGTTTTTCTGTCAACTTCGAACTTCAGTGCTTTCTTCTTCAGAGATTGGTGTGGGACCATCCGCATGCTGGTATTGCTAACTTTGTGGACACCAATTATTTTTGAGTCACAAGGTGAAGTGAAGGCATTTTCACTGTTGGTGTACACTCTATAAAGGAGAAGTTTGTCATCGTCTTCGCTGGTCTCATTGGTTTCCTCTTCTACCTCACAACATGAAGACTCACTAAGAATGTAGTAATTATCAGGTTTCCTCGTAGATACAACAGAAGCCTTCGATGTTGATGCACTTCGAAATTGTTCGACCTCACACAATCTCTTAATTATTTGTACAACAGGTCGTTTGCCGGATCTCACTAGTTTTTTCATGTACTGGAGGTAATTCTCGAAAGGGAATGCAGCGCACGAGTTCAAGTCTCCAAATAGACGCGCTTCATCTGCCAAGTGGACCATACTGTGGACATTGTATACAAGGAACTCCTGACCATACAATGCACATCCCTGGTCATTGAAGTACACCAACAGTTCTTCCGCAAATGCATGATATTCTGCAGTGAGCCTACTGTTCACCAGAATACATGTAGCCACACTCAGCGCCATGAAGAGGTTGTATTGGACAGATGGCAATACTCCTTTAAGGCAAACTTTCCCAGTGTACAGGAGAAACTGTCGTAGCTCTGTTGCCTTCCATCGAACTATCTCGGAGAGATGACGAGGCTTTCTTTGAAAGTCGTTAGTTATGGAGCCCCTTAGCCCCAGAAGTTTCTCGCTCACAATTTCCACATTAACAGCGCCCAATTTGAAATTGAGCAATCTTCCCTTTCCGCGCATCCAAATAAGGATCAACTTCCTCATAACACCGAGGCACGATTGGTGCATGAAGTCTACTGGGAAACACTGAATCATATCGATTGGCAACTGGCAGAAAGGCGTATCACCATTATGGTGTTCTGGAGATTGCTTGGCCCGAAATGAATCATCTGTTCTTTTCTCCAAATTACTTGTCTCAGGGTACGTCATTCTGCCCTTCCATTCTCCTCTCTGTTTACACTTATCACATCCGTGGTATCCTGAATACAACTTAGTACCCTTCACCATGGCTCTAGCAGGAGCATCACAGACAATGCATTTAAGGTGCACTTGGATTGCTTTCTCATCCACAAGGAGACCGTCTGCCATAACATTGCCCAAGTCCCTGATTGTGTCCTGAAGAAAATCAAGGTTTGAAAGTTTCGAAGGGCCATACGTTAATGCCACTGGAAAGACGTGCACAGGTGAAGCATTTGTAATTGAACAAAGTATCGGCCATAAACTCTTTGATGTGTCCTTATGAAGTGGAATTCCGTCAATATTCAGAGCAAGATGTATAGAGTCAGCATCGTCGATGTTCGTGTTGCAGGTCTTGTATGCTTTGGACAGTTGTTCATGAACTCCCAGGTATACATATTCCATTCCAGATGCAATGTCAGTCTCGACAGTCTTAGGAGTTTGGAGCAATGTACCAGCTGTGGCTGGTAGATCTGGGTGTCCATGCCTCTTTAAGATTTTTAGAAGACCACCAACTGCATTATGTTGGTAGTCATTCGCCCATTTTGCCAACTCATTTTGTACACCGATGTGCAGCTCCTCACCCGAGTGATCTGAATCATGTTCGTTCTCTGAATCCAAAGAGAAAAGCGGATCTACATTATCAGAGTCAGAAGACAATGGGGTATTGGCGTTACCATCTGCCAAACTATCGCTTGAATCATCATCACCAACAGGAACGGGATTGTCAAGTTCAATTTCCCTATCTGGCTCAAAGCGAAGATCTTCTGCTCCATCTTCCACTACGAGAGCTTCTACGTCACTCTCACTACTGCTAGTTACAACATCGCATCTATTTTTTCTCAATAAACGATGAGCCCTCATCCATCTTTTGTTGTAATCATTCTTTCCTGACCATGATGCACACATTTTTGCGATCAATCTGAAAATGAATATAAAAAAGTACGAGCACAATCTTCTTCCAATCACCTACGCATGCGCACCAATTCTCTCCGGACATACGTCATCGCAAGGCGAGTCAAAGGTTAATTTGTTGTCTACATAGCGTTGGAAAGTTGGAAGCAAGTGGTCGGTCGGGGTCGGTCTGGTAAGAAACCTTTAATTTGCCCAGTTTTTAAAACTAAATTGTTAATCCTTTATACTCCTAATGCGTATAAAGGTAAAAAAAACAGGATTAACCCCCTGCAATTTCCGATTTAGCTTTTTAAAATGTAAATTTTCGAGGGAAATCCATCTTTGTTAACACGTTCCTACACAAGGGGTCTATAGCCAGTGTGTCTAGGCTCCGTGATGACAAGACAATGTCATAACAATTTGACCAAAAATTTACAAACTATTTTGTGCTAGAGTGAAAAACGTATGACCACTCACAATGAATTTGTTTGCTATTGATGATGAAAGAGTGTGGATTGATCTATAAAAAAATTAACAGTTGTCTTAGTCAACTCTCATATTTCGGCCTGCCGGTGCCATTGAAAATGGTGTCTCGGACATTAAATTTTCCGTTAACTATGCCAACTATAGGTGATAGACGTTAGATTTAACATACGCCTTTTTGTTTGGCATGCACATTAATCGCTATTGCATGCAGCATGCAGACATGATCATGACACAATCTGACACTCTTTGATTTCAATGTTTTCCCACATTTTACACGTCTCAAATTCACTCAAAAACATTTAAACACCAGAGTAAACATCCCGTAATTCGACATACATGTATGCCGTCATTCGACATGGCAAACCTGTTTCACAATCCAGCACAGTCAAACACCAAAACATACACCAAACACATTCTTATGTACATAGGAACTATCACTTTACCTCCAGAAAGTCCCGATTTTAACTTAAAAAATCCCCTTTAAAAAGTCAAAATGTTCCCTCAAAAATGCGTAATATGCGCCATATATCCAGAGCACGCAGCGGCTTAGCTCAGATTTAAGAAGCGAGGTCGCCAAAAAATGCGCTAAAAATGATGAAATCCTTGGTCCTGTGCCGAGTACGATAACTTTCTCACAAATTTAGGATCGTATCTTCAAAATTTCCAATCAAAAAAGAAACCGAGAAAAAAATCAACGGCATTGAATTTGCACAGAAATCAAGTCAACGGCATGCTTGCAGGTTGCCTTCATTCGACAGGGGCCCCGATCGCAGTGCAGGAGCGAATGGCCGCTGCAACTTCCGGGTTGCACATCGCATGCGGTGCGGCGCAATTCAGCGGCTCTCGCACGCATTGACTTTTGAACGCGCGATGCGCTGTCGAACGAAGGGCGGGGGATGTCGCATGACAGGCGTGAAACATGGCGATACATTTCAAGATTTTACGAATTATTGAGATGGAATTAGAAAATGAACATTGCAATTAAAAATAGACAAATATATTTAACATACATTGGTGCAAATATCTTTTTGTGAAAAGAAATAGTAGAACAAAAAATATTGCAGAAAAGATTAACATGTCAAATTTAGGGCAGGTTACTCTAACAACAGATTCTGTTCAAATTCACATAAATGATCAAGCAAGCGCTAAAAATAAGTCACTCCTGCCAAAAGAATTTGTAAGAAATTGTGTAACGGCTGAGAAAATAGCAAAATTAACATGCAATGGAGGGTGCTTATTCAATAATATTATTTAGTGTGGTCCCACATTTAACTTTTACTGTTTTCTGTGTTGGCTGAAATTACCATGTGCTTAGATCTATGTAAATATGATGTAAAAATTAACCTGATTTGTTTTGATTGAACTTCATAATCATATGTCTGAATGTTTCTCCCATGATAAATAATTCAGTATTGATTTGGACTTCTTGCTAAATGAAATGTCTTTGTGATGTCTGGTGATAGACGTTAGATTTAACATAGACGTTAGATTTAACATAAATCTACGCCTTTTTGTTTGGCATGCACGTTAATCGCTATTGCATGCACTGCAGCATACCCCATACATTGTGCCAATACGCTGGACTACCTCCGCTTCTTCAAGTTCTTGGCCCAACGTAGGCTACTCTAGGAAAGTACATGTAAATCAAATTTAAATCTAAACTTACCAGCTTACAGTTTTTTGTCATAATTTTTCGATCGATGATCGGTCAGTCATTGCTATCAAAGCCTGGAGAAGACTATCGCCGGGTCCCCGTGCGGTGACTCCTGGCTTTTTGCGGGATTTTTTGACAAAATCTCCGTGAACGACGTAGGAAGAGGAGCAGCCATGATTGAAGGTTGCTAGCTGTTGCACTGTACAGCGCGAGACCGGGCGCTGTAACTAGACTCGTCCCTAGTCTTTTTCGTTTCGCTATGTACGTGTGCAGCATTCGGCCTCGCGCTGTATATGTACAGTGTGCAACAGCTAGCAAACCTTCAATCATGGCTGCTCCTCTTCGCACGGGGACCCGGCGATAGTCTTCTCCAGGCTTTAGCAATGACTGACCGATCATCGATGGAAAAATTATGACAAAAAAACAATAAGTTTCGATTTGAATTTTGATTTACGTTCCTAGAGTGCAGCCTACGGTTGGGCCAAGAAGCGGAGGTACTCCAGTGGCACAATGGGGCTACATACATAGTACATGCAGACATGATCATGACACACTTTGATTTCAATGTTTTCCCACATATTACACGTCTCAAATTCACTCCAAAACATTGAAACACCTAACAGATATCAAGTTGAAGTCTCACAGATTAGGTGGAAAGTTCAGGATTTCTTGATAGCTCATGAAGAGGCACACACGGTATTCCCCGGGAAAATTTTGAATGCAATTATTACGCAAGGCGCAGGTGCGGCCAGCCGGCCGGGCATGCAGGCACCGCATGGCACGACATTACGTCATCGATCAATCCTCGCCGCGCGGCCTCGTTCGTTGCATGTGTATAAAAGATCATGGTAAACATGTAAGAATGAAAGGATTTGAAATTACCGGTAATAAAATTGAGTTTGTAAAATCATTAAAAATATGTTATTGTTATGTATTTTTGTTTACGAATCGCGTATATACATGTATATGATAAAACAAACAAATCTCGCTTTCAATATAGAATCGCCTGTAGTATTTTAGTGATCTGTGTTTTCGTTTGTTTTTATTTAGTTGCACGTAGAAAAAATATGATCACTTCTGGTATTTGTTTTAAAAAATTCTTAGTTGATTTATTGAAGTGGACGTATATAAAACGTTCTGTAAACGTTATGTATAAAACGTTTATTTTGTAACGTCCACAAACGTTTTGTCAACGTCCTATATCAAACGTTCTGTAAACGTCCTATACCAAACGTTCTGTAAACGTCGTGTACAAAACGTTTAATTTTGTAACGTCCAAAAAACGTTTTTTAAACGTTCACAAAAAGCTAAACTTTGACGTAAATGAGAAGTCCAAACTTTAACGTTATATAAACGTTTTGAAAACGTTCATTTAGGACGAAGACGTACATGACCTAAAAAAAACGTTTTCAAAACGTTTATATAACATTCTGTGTTTGCTGGGAAGTGTGTGCAAAAGTAAACTATTGATCAAGTATACACAATATTAACATGTCATACGGAAAGCAATATTGATCCATAAATAAGGGAGGTCAGTATCCCCTTTCCTTTTAAGCTTGCAAATATCGGATCTCAATCTCAATGTGAGAGTATTTTATGTGTTTTCTAGTGTAGGCTACTGAAACTAAGAAGTTCGTCAAACGTATGTGGTACTGTATCCAACAATTGCCTTAGAAACCCCATGTGAGGGAGACCAGGTAGGGGCTGAAAAACCCTATCCACAATTGAGGCTGTGGTTCAACATGGAATTTGAGCGGGGTCCACAGGGGTGGAAGGTAGGAAAATACACCAACTGTGCCATATCGTGCTTACTTCACGCTTTATGGTGAGTTTTCACACAAGCATGCCCAGTCTCAAAACACAGGCACTGGGCACAAAACTACACAACCTATGATAGGCTACCTACTTCTTCCTGCTGCACCTCCTGCTGATGCACCTCCTGCTGATGCATCTCTTGATGAGACACCCTCAACATTTACTACAAAAAGAACAAAAAAGATTAGGAAAATAAAATATGCGATAAATATCACTACAAGGGAATAACGTAACAAATGTCCACGAGAAAACGAGCTAGTGACCTATTTTTTATTTTATTTTATTTTTATTTTTTTTGAGGTTGACACTAGGACAATAATAGATGAAAAAAGTATACCAAGAGACTCAGCATGCTTTACAATTTAATTTAATGCTCAATAATTATAAGGCTCACCATACAACGGCTATTATCTAGCAGGTCATGAAACCTTTCAGTCTAAAAACTGTTTAAATACCATTCACAGCAGTGCCAATGTCTCATAAAAATATGTGTCTGAAAATATTTGTCTGTTAAAGTTGAGAAAAATAGCTGTTGAACACCCCTTGTTATTGGTTGTAACTTACAGCAGGAAAGTGTGGTGTGTTTTTGTTTACCGCTGTTGTTTCCTGACCCAAATGACAAATTCAGCTCAAGGTTTCTTATAGGGGGTTTGTGTTTTCATATATTTTGAACCACACACTATACAAAGTAAGAACATTGCACTGTCAGTTTTACAAATCCCGTATAGTGCCTTTATGAAAATGATTAGTTTCAGCTAAAAGGTAACATCAGGTTCAACCAAAATTGAGGAAATTGATGTTTCTCGGGTTAGCATGCTTAAATAAGTACCAATTCCATGCACTAATTAAACAAATGCTCACCAATTCTGTATCTGCCGAGTGCTTTGACGTCCACGCCCTCAATGAAAGCGTAGGCGACAAATTCGCCAAAATCAGTGTCAAATATTTCGAGCTCCTCTTGTTCTGTCAGTTTCAGCTCCTGTAAGTGATCAAATTCAACATCCGAATAGGCAACTGTCAAGTATACAGGAATAAAGCTATACAATCTATCTTTTTGCAATCATCTTTTAGTTGAACATTTTGTATCAATTAAATATCTGATTTAAGCTTTACAGAGGACACGAGGGGAAAAGTTTGTGTAGTTGTTCATTGTTTAATTTGTTTTATATTTTATTTTACCAACCAGAAACTGGAAATGAATTCTTTGACATGTACATTAAGATATTCATTAACGTTACCTAAGACCTTTAATTGTGATAAAATGAATTGTTATTGAAACTCGGCAGAAGGCTTCCATTGTCTTCTTTGTTTTAAATAACCACCAAACTACAACGGTTAGTGTTCCGAGTAAGTCAAGTCATTATTAATGGTCATGGTCAGAGTAACAGTGCCTTTAATCGCAGTCATTATACACTGAAGACAGCTATATCTAGGCCTAGATGACATTAGGATAACTTACTCTTCTCATGTCAGCATTTTTGTTTACAAAATGAACCTCCTTGGTTCCCCTGCTGGTAGTAACCAATACTTTCACCTTCGAGGTATCATCGACTTCTCTGTCGCTCGAGTTCATTTTACCAGAGAGAATAAGACTAAGAGTACGAGGTAGAATACAGAAGATTTATTCTTAGAGTTGTTTGTATTGCTAACCGTGTGTATCGCTTCACTTCCAGTCCACAATGTATAGATGTATCAACATTGTGCGGTGCGGAGAGTCGTGTACATTGAATTCCGTGCCACTGAGATACATCATCATTGAATTCCGTGTTACTGTGATATATCATCATTGAATTCCGTGTTACCCAGATACATTATCATTGAATTCTGTGTTTCTGAGATACATTATCATTGAATTTCATGTTACCGAGATACATTATCATTGAATACCGTGTTACTGAGAAAGCTTATCATTGAATTCCGTGTTACTGAGATAGCTTATCAATGAATTCCGTGATACTGAGATAGCTTATCATTGAATTCCGTGTTACTGAGATAGCTTATCATTGAATTCCGTGTTACTGAGATAGCCTATCATCGAATTCCGTGACACTGAGATACATTATTATTGGATTACATGTTACCGAGATACATTATCATTGAATTCCGTGTTTCTGGGAAAAATATCTTTGAAATCCATGACAGTTCGTACATTTTTCTGTGTTTCAATGATAGATTATCGCAGTATCTCGGTAACAGGATGGACATTTAAGCTTCCGTACTGAGACAAATTATCATTGAATTCCGTGTTACCAAGATAGCTTATCATTGAATTCCGTGTTACTGAGATAGCTTATCATTGAATTCTGTGTTACTGAGATACATTATCATTGAATTCTGTGTTACTGAGATACATTATCATTGAATTCCGTGTTACTGAGATAGCTTATCCTAGTAGTAGTAGAAGTAGTGAACTAGTACTACACTAGCACTGTAGACTAGCTACTACAAGTACTTTTAATAGGCCTTGTCGTACAGTCCTATGTTTTGTTTCTCTATCCTAGTACCTACCAGACTACTAATTACTAAATTTTGATCTGATTAACTTCAAATCTGCTGCGAAAGAACTCCAATAAAAAAAAGGTACACTTTGGCTTTGCTGTATTTTTTATTTTAAATAGATTATGTTGCCTACAGAATAATTATTAATTGAAAGACCACTTCTGTCATGTCATCTGTGTGAGTGTGATAACAACAGTGCACATGGTGCAATTGTGTAATTGTGTACATTGTTTCAAAAAAATAGCCCAACGTGTATGGTTTGTCATGTCCCTCAGTCTACAACCCTCTTCTCAACCCTCATTTCAACTATTCAAGATGTTGCACTAAACCTTGATAAAAAGAAACAGACAGACATGATAATAATGGACTTTGCAAAAGCCTTTGATAAGGTGCCTCACAACCGACTGCTAATCAAACTAAACAGATGGAATAAGGGGAAAAACAAAGAGTGATGATAGATGACGAGTACTGGGTGAGTGTAGACTCCAGCGTACCTCAGGGGACAGTCTCAGGACCGCTGGACTTCATCGTTTTCAATAATGTCTTACCAGATTATGTGTCATCTAATGTGCGCTTATTTACTTTGGGTTTACTTGGGTGTAGAGATGTAAAGCTGCGATACTTATTTGCCCCTTGTTACTTTCGGTAGTCTCTGATATGGTGTGTGCTTCAGTGGATGGCCTTTCCAGTGTCTCTCCTGAGCAGATTTGATTCTGTTGATGGTAGTAGCACTAACTGCTTCCTCTGGTAATGAATTCCAATTGTCTATACTTCTTATTGTGAAAGAGTTCTGTCTGATGCAATGGCCTCTGGTTCTACCACTGTTGTCCATCTGAAAGAACCCATTCATGTCAATGCGATGGATTCCTCTCGTCATCTTATAGATTTGGATTAACTCAGCTTTTTGTCTGATGATTTATTTGCTGATGATAGTATCCTATACAGAACGATAGCTAGTCCGGAGGAGGCTAAAAAACTTCAGACAGATCTTGATGCACTCACCGCATGGCAAAATAAATTGTAAATGGAAATCAATGCCCAGAAATGCTATGTACTTCGAATATCACAAGCCAGATCCCCATCTAAATACTCCTACAGGTTAACCCTTTCGTCACTATACCGCCCAAAACCGCCCGGCCTTTTACTCACTGACCCGCCCGAAATTGCCCGAGATTACAAAACACTTTGTATCTCGGGTTTTACACATGCTAGCGGATCACACCAAACAGCCGTAGATAGAGCATGATCTGAGGACCACGATGGTCCTAATATAACCTATGGTCACCATTAAAAAAAAAAGAATGATCCACTTCCAAAGGTTCAAAGGTCGGAAATCAAAGTCACAGCGATTTAGTTTCTCCGTGTACGATCTAGGACGGACCGTATTGTATGTACAATGCATTTTACGCACAATAATGTACACAGCCAACGGCGACAATGCTTACTTTTCGTTGTGCTTTTGCGATGTTTTTACACATTATTACAAGTAATTTACACGCCAAAGGAATACAATTGTTATCTGTAAATACTAAAGACATTGTTGGTCACTTCCAAAGGTATGGTTTGATTTATTTCAATCACTTTCTTAACATTTTGTTCTGGTTTGAAACGACGTTACAGTTGAAAAAGTTGTGTGAACAACTGTCTGTACTATGCTAATGCAATCCATACACATTACAGGTTCACTAATTTAGTTGTGTTGCTATCTTTACGAGCTCAAAGCTTCAAATTAGTAAAATCAAAAACAAATGTGTAAATCATTCGAACATATAGCAGCGATGGATTTCTTGATAACAGAAATATTAATTAAACCCATGACCACAACTTTTTTTATTTTGTAAATTGTTCACAATGTCCGTAACCTCATATTCGTTAACTGGGGTAAAAAAGAAGGAATTGGAATTAGGATTGGTCATATAATCAGTGAAGCTAACTGATGGATGTATAGGTTGAACATTCTCAGCAAGATTAGGACCAATGTTAATAAAGTAATTATTAAAGTAATTGGCAATTTGGTCAGGATCATCAATTGATTTACCATCAACAAAAATACTATTAATACTATGAGAAGAATTATTTTGGTTCAGAACAGAATTAATTACCTTCCAAGTGTTGCGGATATTGTTCTTTTCCTTCTCAACTGAAGATAATAGTAATTTTTCTTGGATAAACGTAGCACACTAGTCAAGAAATTTGTATTCTTAGTGTATTTGCGTTTATGAGAAGTCATGGGATTAGACAAATACTGACGATACAGTTTATTCTTTTTCTTAATAGATCTAAAGAGTGATTGAGTAATCCAAGGTGTACTTGAATTATGATTAGTTTTAGTACTATTTTTATGTCGTACAAATGGAACATTTTGATCATACAAATAATTGAAACTATTCAAAAATGGATGATATGCAGTGTCAGGATTATTACAACTAAAAACATTTGACCAATCAAAAGTATGTAAGTCATAAATGAAATTATCAAGATTCACCCCAGAAAGATTACGAGAAAAAAGCAAGTGTTATTGCGATTATGAAAAGGGCTAGAGTTGGGAGACATAAACATAAAAATTGGCAAATGATCAGAGATATCAGAAATTAAAAAACCAGATTTAGGAGTTAGAACAATATTTGATAAAAAATTATCAATTAGTGTAGCAGTAGTATCAGTAATACGTGTCGGCTTATCAATTTGAGGGAGAAAAGAATGTGATGTAAATAAATCAATAAAGGACTGGGAACTTGGGTTGGTATAATTAAGTAAATTAATATTGAAATCGCCAGAAATTATACAGGATTTACTACCACAATCAACACAAGAACATATCACCTAAAAAAGTAGTCATAAAATCATTGTGAACAGCAGACCTGCAATGATGTTGTTAGTATTGTGAATACAAATTTCAACAAATAGTGACTCAAGAGAGTCATCTGAAAAATTCAAGTCTTCCCTGATAGTAACATTCAGTTCACTAGAAACTTACAGAGCCACTCCATCACCAGCCTTGGTGCCACGTCTATTATTCACAATGAGCTCATATCCAGGTAAAAAATAGTAACTGTGGGGGACGGATTTGAGCCAAGTTTCAGAAAGTGCAACAAAAGAAAATTTAAAATTTAAAGAATATAAAAAAATCCTAAATTTATCAAAATTTTTCTGTCGGCTTCTAATGTTTATGTGCAATAAGGAAATCGGATTGTCATCAACCGGCTTTG
Source organism: Marthasterias glacialis (assembly GCA_911728455.2). NCBI lineage: Eukaryota > Metazoa > Echinodermata > Asteroidea > Forcipulatida > Asteriidae > Marthasterias > Marthasterias glacialis. The sequence goes on along the minus strand of OU452220.1, from coordinate 16,126,323 downwards.
GAAATTGCTCTATGGAATAATATTGAGTGTTATTAGATAAAATTGCGTATCATTATCAATATCTTCTACAATATTCATAAGAGTACCAGTAGATCAATTGTTTGTACAAGGTAAATCCATAGTAATGCTGACCAGCAAGACAAACATGAAACAACAAGGACAAGATACAGGACAGTGACCTGTAGAATTAAGGCTAAGATGATTAAACTCATTAAGATAAGAACAGTTGCTGTCATTCGAGGTGACATCATCGTCATTGACAAAATGGAAGGCATTACAATCAGGAGACATTCAGAAATACACACAAAAAGATAACTAACAAAAAACGAAATGAAAACGGAATAATAATACAAAAATGATGAAAAGATGCATAAAAATATTCAAGTGAAAACTTGCCCAAGGAAACTCGTCTAGAAAGAAACAAAACAAAAGTTTTTTGGGACAAAACTATATGAAGAAATTAGCAGGGTCTAATACAAAATGCAACATTATAGACAGGAACTTACAAAGCATGGCAAACGTGAACATTATACATTAATCTGGAGTCATTATGAATGACCTGAGGAGAAAAAACAAGGCTCAGTGCGATAATTTATTCAGTTCAATCAGGGATGAGATTGACAGTTTCCTGTTCTGGAGAAGCACAATTCTTCCATCCTTCGTTCATGCCGCCTCCACGGATGACTTGGCCTTGGCGGCCTGCAGAAGCTCGTTGCGTTTCCTGGTCAAGTTCTTCGTAATGAGAAGACCTGATCCCTTGAGATGGCGTTTGTTCATGAATACCAGGGACCTGGCACGGTAACTGACAAACTTGATGATGATGGGACGCGGCTTGGGGTGGCTGTTGGTGGCACCTCGTATTCGTGGAGGACCAATTCGATGTGATCGGTCAATGTCGTCTGGTTGAATGTCTAGTTTCAGCATGTCATTGATAGTCTGTATGACAAATTTGTCCACGCTCTCGTCTGACGGTTCAGGAATGCTGTGTATTAAGAGGCAGTTTCAGCGGCTGTACTGCTCGAGTTCATCCAGGTCTTCGGCCAGCTTCTTGTCCAGACTTGACATGTCTTGGTACTTGCGTTTAAGTTGAGCTCGTCGACTTGTTTAGCTGTATCCATGGTGGTGGCCTCATATACCTCTTGTGCAATGGCTTAGTGCACCTGAGACGCAATTGATGTTATCAGAGTTTTGTTCTTGATAAGGTTGTCTGCCAGCTTACCGATCATCTGGTTACAGCTTGGTTATCATCTGGTTACGAGTATAGCAGCTCGTACTGGCAGTTCGGTCAGTAGACTGTTGCTCATCAACTGGACTGTATTTTGATGAATTTTGTCGTCCTTTTTTGCCTCATTTTCTAGTCTTGTTGATCCAAGTTGGTCCCTGAACACAGCTCTATTGGGTTGTGACAACAAAACAAGTGATCCCGCTCTTTTTTTGAAGATTTGATGAGATTTCCAAGAGCACGATTTATCAGCTACATGTCAGGCCCTTGGGTTGCATAGACATGCACTATTTCCCTCATTGCAGTCCATATGTGTATACTATACCAGCCTTTGTGCATATGTAGCGTGAATGGGCACTCTCTGCCCCTTAGTACATTTACTTATAGTCTGAACTGCCGACTAATTCCAAACAATTTTCATAGTCCATATCAAAGCTAACACGATTTTCCCCATTCATCAACACTCCATGAGATTAACAACAGAAACAGCCAATGCCCAGTGCGCAAGCCACCGTCGGGCCGCCAGCGGCTAAGCGGCATGGGCACGCCGCCCATTTACCGACAGTGGTCCGCCGATGGTAGCCACCATTAAACGGCCGTGTAAATACCATTGGTTTGCCGCTTACGGACCGCTAATGGACCGTTGTGTACTAAATAATGGTCGTCCAGCCGAGGTCGGACCGATGGGGGACCGATGTTGACGATATTATACATGTCTTTTTGTACTAAAATACGCATTAAAGCTTTGATTTCCGTTTCCGACAGAAAATACACAATTAAGCTGTGACAATAACAGCATCGGCTACTGAATATTTTATCATATCATGCATGGGACCTGGTTTATTTTTCTTCTCTTTTACTTCGGTTGTTTGACAATCATCTGGCGGCTGCCCCGGAAGTTTATTCGTTGTGTATCTCCACTGCACTGTATACGTAGCAGGTACGAATGCATAGACCCTTGGCCTTTTACGGATAGCTCTCCTAGCACCTACCTATGGGATTTTGTGTACAAAATCTCGACGCAAACTGTCCCATAATGCATTGCTGTATATACCTTAACTACACACCTATCTGTATACAAAAATGCCGTGTGCAATGGTGTGCATGTGATATCTACGTGGTACATGCATGCATGATCGGGGCGTGCGTATGATTGGTCGACGTGGCACGTTCGACGCCCTTGGGGTCAGCTGGGCGGGATGGCGAGCACGAGAGCAAAATCACCATTTCAAAAGCAGTCTTCGCTCATCAGCCTTCTACTACTATCTTCATCACCTATAGTGCGGTCAAAAGTGAGAAAAACAGTGTTGAATTTCACGAGAAAGCACAAATATATAAGGTAAGTAGTATAATTATAGATAGATCATGGATAGATCTGGGTGATTGTAGTTGGCGCCCAGTTCCTAGTAATAAATAGGCCTGACGAAAAATTACCTCATCAAGTATCATTCATCTACTCTAACAATACAACTCTTCTTATATAAACATTGAGCGGACAATATTTCAGTGGAAAAATACACTTTTACTTGTTCGCAGTCTTACTTGTATCAGTCTGTTAATATTGGATCCAAGAAATGTGTTGTTCGAGTACATGACAATCCCGTGCGTGTACGGCGACCGTAGTGTTTCTGTTCACAACCGCCAAAATGCGTCCCTGAAGACAAATAGGCTGGCAACCCTCAGTGTTTCCATAGACAACTACAGATACCACACTGGGAACCACACAACAGACGAAAACATCAGCATGTCCTGTATCACAGGTTTGACTCTTTGAGAGCGAGAGTGGATGTTTTTAGATTTTGTTTGGGTCATAATTCAGTAAGTTTTAAATCTGTTATTCTTTTTCAGGTCAGTTGTTGGTTGGGTATATCTATTTATAAAGCAGTTTCAGTGTCTGAGCAGGGAAGTGTTTTTTCATTCCTGTAGTGTAGGGGCCAAAATCGTTTTTCCGTCATGGAGTGCTAGTGTTGATTGATGGAAGGTTTTTCCGCATCAGTATGGTTCTACTTATTACCAACAGCTCATGATAAAACTCTGTTCAAAATGCACTAAAATCCTTAAACAAAAGCAAAATATAAATATCTTATACAATCATCATCTGTTTATTTTTGTTTTCAAGTGTGAACAAATAAGGTTTTTGTTATTTTTTTTACCAC